>VDFB02310001.1:0-87772 GCA_007258455.2 Sequoia sempervirens | reverse complement strand
TCTCGACACTATTCCTTGAGCTTAGTGTGCCTCAAGAGGGTTTTGCTTCAAGGTCTATCTACTTGGGAGGTTGTTGGGGATGTGGTCCTCCTTTACACTGTTGTGGCTGTTCTCCAGATTTGTGTTGAGGAGTCCCCTGCCTTGATGTGGTCTCTGTTGGGTTTCTTCTAGTGGGAGGTGGTTTTCTCCTTGTTCTCTCTGGCTTGTGGGGAGGCTTTACTGCCTTTTGTTCTATGGCTCTTTTGGTTGAGTTATGTTTTGTTAAGTTTGTTGCTTATGGTTAGGGCTTAGCTCTCCGCTCTCCCCAGGTTTTTGTTTGGAGATTATTTTGTGGGGGATTCTCAGTTTGTTTTGTTGATGGGTATTTTTCTCTTGTTGGCCAGTCATCCCGAGTTGCCAATGGTTGTCATTTTCTTCCTTGTTGAAGGCTAGGTGGCTTCTTTCTTGTTTCTCCAGTTCATGTCTTCTATCGAGGTGAAGAATTCTTCTACTATGGTGGAGTCCTCTCTTTTAAAGGTAGAGAGGGGGTCTATGGATTTATGGAGGTGCTTCCCAGGCTACTGGCTTCTATTGTTTTAGTACCTATTGAGGTGGTTTGCGCTCTTATGGAGGTGGAGATGTTTGGTGTTATAGTGGGGTTGTAGCGATGGTAAGGTTTTTAATGGAATCTACTCCTATAGCCTATTCCTATTGAGGTGGAATATGATTTGGATTTTTTCATGTTTGGTGGTGCTACAAGAGGTTCTGCTCCATTTTTTTCCAGGTGGAGTATGGATTTGACTGTGGATTCAATGGGTTTCAGGTCCCCATTAAAACCTGGATTGTTGGGTTTAAGGTCCCTGCCAAAACCTTGTTGTAGTGGGTTGTTGGTCCTATCAAAACCAAGGGGTTCAAGATCCATGTAAAATCTTGGTACTTTGTTGGGTAGTTTGTTGGCTAATGGCTGGCTGAATCTCTGTTTCGCTGCTGGGTGTTATTGACTCTATTCTTTGGGCAGCTTGATCATCTTAGTTTTAGTTTCGGGTCCCTTCAAAACCCGATGGTTTCAGGTCCATTCAAAACTTGTTTTCCCCCTAATCAAAAACATCTCTAAATTCAAATTTTGATGTTGGCTTGTAATGTTTAATTTTTCAGGAAAGTAAGGATACATATCTATAAATACAAGGTTATTTTATCAAATCAACTAGAGACTTTCAAGAAGATTTTTGAGAGAACTTTAACAAGAGAAAATATTATTGTCAAGAGCATTCAAGAGCAAATTTATCAAGCATTTGTTGCAACATTCAAAATCTCAAGCCTCTTGTCAAAGTTATGTTCAATCATGCATGTTTTTGGAGCTAACATTGTGATGTAGGTTTCAAAGATCAAGTCAAGCATTCAAAGTCAAGGTTCAAACATCAATATCCACATCCATTGAATCCATTCATGCAAGATCAAGATCAATATTGTATATTTCCAAAGGTTTATTCAAGGGTTTGGTGAGTTGCTACATAACTTGTTCTTTCACCATTCCTTTCACATTTTCATTATTTTAATTCAATGTTTAATTACCCAAATGGGGTTTGACCAAGGAAAACCCCCATTCGCCAAAAACAAACAATTTTCTCTCTTGTGCTTGTGTTGAATATTTTAGATTGAAGAAGGATTGAAGACCTCTTGAAGAGCAAGATTGGAAAAGTTGTCAAAGTTGTTGTCAAGCTACAAAAACTCACCTATAGGTTTGATTTCCAACTTTACGACAATGTAACCTGGATCAAACAGAAGCTACAAAGTGACATCAGAGGCTCCCAAAATTTTCTTGAAAATCTTGACAAAAGACCCATTCGCCCATGGGCGAATGAGTCTTAGACAACCTCCCAAAATTGGATTTTCCTGTATGGTAAATATCACTCAGACCTTCTTAGATTTGTAGAAATTTTGTTGTTTCTATCAATATTGAGCTTTATATTTTTATTTCAAGTTTTAATTGGCATAATTAGGTTGATTTTCTATTTTTTAGTTTTTCTCCCAAAAGTGTTGTTTAGGCTGAAACCCTCATCCACACATAGGAAATTGTTAGATCTTCCATAGAATTGACTCACCTAAGGGTTGAAAGTTGATTCTATCTTGGAGGATATCATTTCTTGAATGAAACAAAAAATAGGTAGGATCATCACATCCCATTTTACCATTTCTATTTATAGTAAGTTTGGTGAAACATTCCAAATTTAGTATAAAATCCTATATTTTGAACCCCTAACCTATTTTTCTATGTTTCAACCAATAATAAAATTAATTTTTTTTTGGAGAATTAATAAATCCTCTACCTCACATGTGCATCCAACTTGGCCTCATTCCACGACATTTATAGATCAAATATTATTTATCATGTACATGATTAAATTTCAATTAAAAGACATTGATTCTCAACCAACATTTAAATATTATTTATAATTAGTTGATGTCTAAATCACATTTTAATTATTCCTAGAGGCATTCAACAATGATAGAAGGAATCTCATAATGTGAATGTGTAGATAAAAACTAAAACATAATTGACATATATTAAAAAACTTAAACTAGTACAAATATCTTAAATACATCTATCTAGAAAATACCAAGAAATATCAATCTCTAGATATTTTATTTACTTAAGAGTTATTTTATTTTTCTTTAGACCTATTTGTTTTATTTCTATTTTTAATTTATTTTATGATTGTGTAAATAAAAACTAAAATAATAGGAACACATTTGAAATAAAATAGTTTTGAAGTAAACTAACACACACACACACACACACACATATATAAATTGATTAAAAATAGATGATTCAAGATGGATATCTCTCGGTGTATTTTATATAATTTTTTAAAAGATAAATATACTAGTAGCATCAACATTTGCAACATGCAAGATGTTAATTTAGTCCCCAACATAATCTTAAGTAATACTTGTAGATTTAGATAAGAAAAAAAATATTATTTTAAGATAATTGAAATTTGACTTATGCCCTCCAAAATCAAATCTAGATATTAAATATATTTGAAAGTAATATTATTTATATATGTTATGAATATGTGTAAGTTATAATAATATAATAGTATATTATACTATTATATAATCTATATAATTTTATATATTTTTAGAGTATTATATATATTATAAATCTATATATTTATGGAAGATTATAGTATCAAAATAATATTACTTATACATAAGTAATTAATATGTTTTAATAATATATAATTTATATAAGTAATTCATATATAGTAATACTAATTTTAATGTCTATAGTAATAATATATAAAATACTCTCTTTATTGCTATATATATATAGAGTCCCTACTAGTGTTTAGTAAACTTGGTGGAAATCACACAATTCAGAGGGAAAACCTAGCTGAACAATCCACTTAACATTTGGGAAGACCTTCATTGAATTATCGACTAGGGCTAGTAGGCTCGTGATGGTACTAGAACTGTATGTGCTTTCAAAGACATAGAACTACCTAAATCATTCTAATAAAGGTATTACCCTTGCTAGAAAATCATAAGACTACAAAATAATAAATAAAGTAAAGATATCTCTATGGCTACAGGTACCTACAGTATAAGACTATAGCTAACTACTATTCAAAAATAAAGGCTGAAAATTAACTAAACTAATAATTAAACCTATCCTACACTCTGGAGTACAACAAACTCAATTGATTACAACATTATTAAGCAATAATTATTGATAATTGTAACCTGAAGAATCTATCTAACAACCATGCAATTATGAGGTAACTACTAAACATAAATGAAATAACTGAAAAGAAAGGAGTGAAGGACAATTACCTTGAGTGGCACTTGATCAAGTATTTGTATCTACTAATCTAAACCAAAACTAACTCCTTAGATCCAACACAATCATAATAACTCAAATTCATTCATTGCACAAATTTGGAATATCACATAAGATTTTGTTGAAAGATCTTATTCATGAAATCATAATTGCACAATAAACATGGTCTACATAACAAATGAAAATTGAAAGTATCTAGTAACTATATTCACCATCAAATGATAAACTATTTGATTGAAAACTAACTAACTAGCTAACTTAAGACTCAACCAACGAGCTGTACATATAGTCATGAGGGAGTTTATTCAAAACAAGACTCTAAACTAAAACCATTAATTACCACTCCCTGGATTTTAGAGCATGGCAAAGATTTAGTTAAATCTAAACTGCAACTAGAAAATAAGAAGAGTCCAAGTTGGATTGTGACTCGATTACAATAGAAATGGAATGTGGAATGCTCAAAATTAGTTATGAGAATCCCAATTGTAATAGGGTTCTTCCTTCTACAGTGTCTTTATCTTGGTACATAATAGGCATAAGTACCCCAAGGGTATGTAAATGTAGTCTTATCCTGGTCCTCTAGAGCTATCTTTGTCTAGTTATAGCTACTAAATCCATCTAAGAAGGAGAAGTACTTTTTCCCTGCCAAGGAATCAAGTACTTGGTCAATGAAAGGTAGGGAGAAGTGATATTTTCTAGTGGCCATGTTTAGCTCCCTATAGTTCAGACATACCCTTCATTTTCCTCCTTTCTTAGGAAAAATGACTAATGGTGACACCCATTGGCTGTCAAAAATGGGATAAATGAAACCTGTATCAAGTAGCTTTTGTAACTCAATCTTGACTATTTCTCTTAAGGAAGGGTTCATTCTCCTTTGAGGCTATCTAATTGGCTTGAAACCATCATTTATGTAGATCTTGTGCATGCAAAGTTCTGGATCGATTTCCTTCATATCATGGTTTTCACATGCAAAGGTTATTATGTGTTCCTATAGCACAATGTTCAAGGAGTTTTGTTGTTCTTTATTTAATCCTTTGTTGATGTTCAGGGTTTTACCTGGCATGATTTCCCAAGTTTTGGATTCTAATTGCACATATGAGAGATCAAGGCCACTCATGTTGGGAACACACTGTTGTGGTAAAAGGGAATGGAATAGTTGGGATACCTCTTCTAATGAAATTGCAGGTATAATGTTCTGTAGTGGATCTTGTAGATATGAAAGATAGTCTTGTTGTTGCGGGTCCCTATTGTAGTTGTTTTGTATGATATGGTCAATTAAGTCATCCTCATCTTGGGTTTCCAATAGGGGATTGCATTCTATTGCCATTTTAGTTTGCAGGGAATAGTGATCTTCTTCATCCAAGGTAGGCCATATAGTTTTCTCTAGGTTTTCATGAGGTTGGGCTAGTGGATAAAGAACCAATTTCTTGGTTACAATCCCATTAGATATAATCATGTTCCTAGACCTACAACCTATGAATGCATTAGTTGTAGCTATCCATGGTTTGTCTAAATTAAGTGGATATCCTGCAAGGTTGACCTTTGGTTGCAAGACTATAAAATCTACAGGATACTCCCATAAATCTAATGCAATCACTAAGTCCTCAATGATCCCCTCAGGCTTTACTATTGACCTATCTGCCAACTGTAAAATAGTTGGTGTAAGTCTAAGTTTAAATAACTGAAGTAGCTGCATTGTATCCTTAGTCATGACATTAATTACTACCCCTAAGTCAATCAAGGTGTTCTTTATAAGGGTCCCATTAATCTTAACATCCACTACTAGACTGCTACAGTCTATGTATTTAGGGACAATTATATTCCCTAGCATTATATCAACAAGGTTCCATAGGACATGGACTGTCTGCAAGTCCTTCCTATTTCTCCCTGGTTTCTTAAGACATAGGTATCTTACTATCTTGGTATAGATTGGGATATCCTTGATAGCTTGGATGCATGGGATTTTGATACTGACATCCTTAAGCTAACCCAATAGGTTTGTCTTAGCTTGGGTATGATGTTTTTAAATGGCTAAACGCTCAGGGAAAGGAGGCTTTGGACTTGAGGTGGTCTAGTTTACCTGATTTGACCTAAGTTTTAGAGGTGAATTGTCTAAAGCTTCATTTGTGGGTTCCTCATCCTCCATCTTAGTGATTTGGGGGGATGAAGATCCAACTAGTATCTTCCTTGACTTGAGGTGGACATCACTCACCTCTACCCCATAAGTGGGGTATTGTATAGCCTTGTTAGTATAAGGCTGTTGGATAGGCTTGTTGTTAGGGTTAGGTGTAGGCTAGGTAGGTAATTATGGTTCTCTTGGTGGTTGAGATGTTGTGTATGGTGGATTAGGCATAATAGCCTATTGTTGTGGCTGAGAAGGCAACAAAGGCTGTTGGTAATTTACATTTGGGTGCTGCCACTACTAGCCTTTTTTCCATTGTGGTTGCCACTAATTTTGTTGCAATGACCATTGGGGGTTATAATTGGCACCTTGAGATTTTTTTCGTGGCCATGCATTTGGTTGCTACTAGCTCTAGTTTTGCTGAGGGTTTTTCCATTGGTTTTTATTGTTTGGCCAGGGTTGAGAATTCCAACTAGAGAAATTCTGATTACTAATTGGAAAAGATGCATTAAAATTTAGAGGGTCTTGTGGTATACCTTGTCTTGGTTTCCATAACCTTATTTGAGCAATGTAAAATAGCTACCCATCCTCTCCTTCAAGTGGTTGAAAATCTAGTTTCTCTAATTTTTCTTTTTTGATACTAGCTATCCTTTAGCACTTGTAGTTTGCTTTCCTTTGCCTACAATTGGGGTAGTATTCAGTGAGCATTACTTTATCATCTTCCTATTTATTCTTTATATGTAGAGTGTCCAAATGAGTAGCTAGATGACGTATGATATCCTCCTTCATGTTGTACAGTAGGTTACTTAACTCCACTCTTGAAACCCCATTAGATGTCTTGCTAGTGGTGGATGTTCTTTCTCCCCTTGATATTTTGGTAAAGGTCCTAGAATAGTTTCTACATACCTTACAAATATCTTCAAAGGGTAATTGAGACACATTCCCTACCCCAATAAGATTGAGGGAATCCATGCAATCTTCATTGACTTCTCTTAAGAACACAAGCTTCAAGGATTCTTCTAAGAGCCTATTCTATGGGTTTTTTCTTCGAGAAAAATTGGAACCTTTCTAGATAATCCTCCAATGGTTCATCCTTTTTCCGAGTAATTCTAAAAATATCATCTCTTCTCCTATCAACTCCTCTACAATAATCTTGGTATTTCTCCAAGAATTTTTCTTTCATGGTGGTCCAATTTGGAACATCTCTGCCTAGTCCCTTAAACCATCTTAGGTAAACATCCTTTAGAGTTGTAGGAAATATCTTGAGCCTATGAGCATCAGTTGTGTAGTCATAGCTCCTACATAGGACATCAAACTCAAACAAAAATATTTCTGGATCTTAAGTTTCCAAACCATAGAAGAATGGTAATGTTGAAGGAGGTATATTCTTCAACACAATAACCCTTTCTTGGTTGGCAAATAGAAATTCAAAATTCACATGTTCTAGTGGATCATCCACTGCTGCATCACCCATTGTTTGGAAGGTACCCTCTATGTTTTTTAGTAGATGTTGGTGAAAGGGGAAATTCTTCTTTAGTAGTACTCTCACTCTGATCAATGTAGTCACCAATATATGCTCTAGATTGTTGGTTTGAGGGGAGGAATCTTCCCAAAGAGTCTCTCTACCTCCGCATACAATAGATATCAATTTGTATAACAACGGGTCCAACACAATGTTAGCGAAATTCTTTAGTATTTTGAGAAAATTAAACCTAATAGTCCTAATATTGAAAGTAAATTCTAGATTAGGAAATCTTGGAAATGAAAGAAATTAATCTTTGAAAGTAGCACCATCCCTGACAATAGCTCCAAAAATGTAGAGTCCCTACTAGTATTTCTTAAACTTGGTGGCAATCACACAATTCAAAGAGAAAAACTAGCTGAACAGTCCACTTAACATTTGGAAAGACCTTCATTAAATTATAAACCAGGGCTAGTAGGCTTGTGATGACATTGGCACTGTATGTGATTTCAAAGACTTGGAACTACCTAAATCATTCTAGTAAAGGTATTACACTTGCTAGAAAATCATAAGACTAGAAAAAATAGTAAAGAAAGTAAAGTTGTCTTTGGCTATGGGTACTTATAGTATAAGATTGTAGCTAAATGATGTTTAAAAATAAAGGCTAGAAATTAACTAAACTGATAATTAAACCTATCATACACTCTGGAGTATAAAAAACTCAATTGATTACAACAGTATGAAGCAAGAATTATTGATAACTGTAACATGAAGAATCTATCTAACAACCATACAATTATGAGGTAACTACCAAACATAAATAAAATAACCAAAAAGAAAGGAGTGAAGGATAGTTACCTTGAGTGACCCTTTCTCAAGTAGCTATCTCCACAAATCTAAAACCAAATATGAATCCTTAGATCCAACACAATCATAATAACTCAAACTCATTCATTGCACAAATCTGAAATATCAAATAAGATTTTGTTGAAAGATCTTATTCATGAAATCATAATTGCACAATAAATATGGTTTGCATAACAACTAAAATTTAAAATGATCTAGTAATTGTATTCACCATCAAATGATAAACTAACTAACTAAAAATTGACTAACTAGCTAACTTAAGACTCAACCATAGAGTTGTACATATAGGCACGAGGGAGTTTATTCAAAACATGACTCTAAACCGAAACCATTAATTACCACTCCCTAGATTTTAGAGTGTGAAAAATATTCAGTTAAATCTAACTACAAATAGAAAATAAGAAGAGTCCAAATTGGATTGTGACTTTTTTGTAACATAATTGGAACATGGAACACTCAAAATTAGTTATATTAGAATCCCAATTATAACAGGGTTCTTCCTTCTCTAGTGTCTTTATTGAACATCATAATGATACACTATATCCTTCATTAAATGCCTCCATGATGTAGTCAATGTGCTCAGTTTATTCTAGGACATTCCCTATTTCGTTGTCTAATAACTCCTTTGGTTCGGGCTACGTGTTGCAGTTGTTGCGGGCTACAGTGCCTCTTTTGGCTACAAAGGGTTAGTTCACAAAACATGTACACAATACTAACAACCATGAATAAGCATAGATATCCAATCACAATTCATAAATATTCGCACATAAATCATGCAACACCATCATATCATAACCATATTTCCATATACTTAAAATAGGTTTAGGATTTGAATAATAGGCATAAAAGATAGCATAATGTATGAACATGAATAAGATAAATGTCTTGGTAATGTCCATAAGCATGCATAAAATATATAAAAACTAACTAATATATGGACTCATCACTATACATGTGATTATGATTACACTAACAGAAAGAGATTGCACAATCCAAATACTCTTAAGATTAACTTGGGTATTGATAATAAACAAATAACAAGGTTTGACAACTTCAAAAGCCACTATTTCTAATTGTAATGCTAACCCTAACCTATTTCCAACCCTAATTCTAATTTTAACCCTAATCCTAATGTCCCTAAACATGTAAATAGAACCCTAATACTAACACTAAACCTCATTTTAACCGTAATATTTTCCCTAATTCTAACCCTAATTTTTAAATCCTATCTCTAAACTAAGTCTAATTATAACCCTAATCTTGACCCTAACCTTATCTCTATCCCTATCCCTAATCCTAACACTAATTATAAACCTATCCCTAACAATAATTCTAATTTTAACTTTAATTTTAATAATATTTATACCCTTAGCACTAACCCTAATTCTAGCCCTAACACTATACCCAAATTCTAGCCCTAACCATAACCCTAATTTTAATCCAAAATCTAATTCAAACCCTAACCCTAACCCTAATCCTAATTCAATTCTAACCATCATTTTTACCTTAATCATAATCTAAACCTAAACTTAATTCCATCCTTAATCCTAATTCTAACCCTAACCCTAGTTCTAACCCTAACCCTAATCTCAATTCAAATGATAATTATAACCCTAACCCTAACCTTATTTCTAATCCTAATTCTAACCATACTTATAATTGTAAGCCTAATTATAATTGTAACCTCATTTCAACCATAATACTAACTCTAACCCTATTTCTAACCTTAACCCTAGCTCTAACATTAACACTAATTCTATTTCTAATTTGAACCCAAACCCTATCCCAACCCTTATTCTAACCCTAACCTAATCTTAACCTTAGTTGTAACCTTAATCCTAAGCTTAGTGTTAACCATAATTATTGTTAGGAATATGATTATAGAGTAGTATACAATAAAATGAATGAATAAATAAAATATAAAATATAGAGACACAAATATACGTGGTTCGCCCAATATTGGATACACCCATGAAGAAACAACTAGTCCTTCCTTTTATTTATCTAGAAAAATGAAGGGATTCAACCTACAACACATCCACTGTAACTTCCTCTTCTCTCTATCACACTCTCCTCTCACAATAGAATAAAATACACAATCATAATACAATGCCCTCATAAAAGGGGATTGCCTTCTAGGAAAAGAAAAAACCAACATTATTTCTATTGTTAGATATGTGACCTAATGATAAATGATCTAGATTTACAATGAACAAATATATAAAATGTGGCTTTTGGGGGCACTACCCCTTGAACACGCACAAGGGCATACAACCTCTAGACCCCCCACCAGTGGAATGGGCCTCTTGGACCTCATAGGGGGATACCCCTGCACCCCTCATACTAAAATGAATTCCAAAACCAATAAAATCATACTCCATATCGAACAATTGTAACCCTAATTCTAACTATAATCATAACCCCTAATTCTAATCAAAACATAACCATAACTTTAAATCGAAGTCTATTCTAATACTATTCCAAACCCCAATTCTAACCATAACCCTAACCCTAATTCTAACCCTAATCCTAACCATTATTGTAATTATAATTCTAACCTCAACCTATAATTATAACCCTAGCCCTAATTTTAACTATACCTATAACCATAATTATAATCCTATTTCTAAGCCTAACCCTAATTTTAACCCTAACATTCTAATTATAATCCTAACCCCAATTCTAACCCCAAACCTAACCCTAAGAGTAACCCTAATTCTATCAATATTTGTAACCCTAACTATAATCCTAATTATAACCCTAATTTCCATCCTAATTCTAAATCTAACCCTTACCCAAACTCTAATGCTAAGC
The DNA here is from genome assembly GCA_007258455.2 of Sequoia sempervirens. Lineage (NCBI taxonomy): Eukaryota > Viridiplantae > Streptophyta > Pinopsida > Cupressales > Cupressaceae > Sequoia > Sequoia sempervirens. The sequence goes on along the minus strand of VDFB02310001.1, from coordinate 76,684 downwards.
TTAATTTTAACCTTGGTTGTAACCCTAATTATAACCCCACTACTAACACTTACCCTAATTCTAATATATATTATTCTAATCCTAATTCTAGTTGTAGCCTTAATTCTAACCCTATCAATAACCTTAATTCTAATTCTAAGCACAATTATATTGCTTATCATATTTTTATTCTAATCTAACCATAACTGTTATTCTAACTATCATCCTAACCATAATTCTAATTCTAACATTAATATTAATTGGAACCCTAATTATAACCCTAAATCTAATTCAAACCATTGTCATAATCCTAATTCTAATTGTAACCTTAATTCTAACTATAGCCCTAATTCTAACTATAATCCTAATCCTAGTTATAACCCTAACCCCAACCCTCATTATAACCCTAAGAAAACCTAACCATAATTCTAACCTTAACCTAACCCTAAAACCATAATTTTGACTCTAACCCTAACCCTAACCATAATTTTAACCTTAACTCTATTTGTAATGCCATACCCTAATTTTAACCCTAACCCTAATTATAATCCCAATCCTAATTATAACTCTAGCTATAAGCATAATTCTAACCTTAATCCTAATTGTAACCTTAAGCCAAACCCTAACACTAAACCTAATTATAACCACAATTCTTAGATTAATCCTAACTCTAATCCTAACCATAACCCTAGTTTTAACACTTCCTAATTCTAACCTTAAACTAAATCTTAATTCTAACATTAATCCAAAATATAGCCCCAACATTTATCCTAATTATAATTTTAATCTTAACCTTAACCTTATTTCTAACTCCATGCCCTAACATGCTAACCCTAACATGAATCCTAAATCTAATTCTAATTCTACCCCTAATTTTAACCCTAACCTTAATTCTAACCCTAAATCTAATTATGACTTTAATTCTAACATAAACTAAACTCTAATCCTAACCCTAAACCTAAGGTTAATTCTAACCTTGGTTGTAACCCTAATTCTAACTGTAACCCTAACCTAACCCTAACTATAACTCTATTTCTAATGTCAAACCCTAATTCTAACCCTATTTGTAATTCTAATATTAATCTTAATTCTGACCCTAACCCTCAAACTAACCCTAATTATGATTTATCCATAATTCTAACCCTAGCCCTAATCTTATTTTAAATATATTTTTAACCTTAACACTAACCCTAATTCTAACCCTAAATATAATTCAAATGCTAACCATAACCCCAATTTCAATTGTGAACCTAATTCTATTCTAACCAAAATTCTACCCTAACCCTAACCATAGTTGTAACCCTAACCCTAACACTAAACCTAACTGAAATTCTATTGTTAATCATAATTCTAACCTTAACCTTAATTCTATTGATAATTATAACCCTAAATTTAACCCTATACCTAAACCTAACCTATAATTGTAACTCTAACCCTAACCCTATTTCTAATCCTATTTCTAAACCTAATTCTAACCTAATGCTAACCCTAAATCTAACCATAATTGTAATAGTAACCCTTATTCTAACACTAACCATATTTATAATCATAATGCTATTATCTCTAATTTTGATTCTAATTCTAATTCTAACCTTAACCATAACCCTTATTCTAACCCTAACCTTAACCTAACTCTTATTTTAGCCCTAACCTTAATCTTAATTGTAAACCTAACACTAAGCTTAATTCTAACCCTAATTAAGTTCCTTATTCTAACCATAATTATAACCCTAACCATAAATCTAATTCTATTCTAATACTAACCCAAACTCTAATTCTAGCCCTAACTATAACCCTAATTTTATCCTAATTGCAACCCTAAATTTATTCTAATTATAACCCTATTTTTATTCTAGCTATAACCCAAATATTATTCTATCCATAACCCTAAATCCTAACCCAAATTCTAACTCCAAATCTAATTCAAATCCTACCATAACCCTAATTCTAATTTAATCATAATTCTAACCCTTATACTAATTCTATTCCTAAACCTAACCCTAATTCTAACTTTCATACTAATTCCAATCTTAACTCTAATCCTAATCCTAACCCTAACCCTAATTGTAATTATAATTCTAACCCTAAACCTAATCCTAACCATAACCATAACCTTAATTCTAACCCTATTTATAAACCTAGCCCTAACATTTATCCTAATTCTAATTATAATCTTAACCTTAAGTCTTATTCTAACCCTAAACCTAATCTTAACCCAACTCATATTCTAACCCTAACCTTATTTGTAACCATAACCCTAAGATCAATTCTAACCATATTTGTAACCCTAACTATAATCCTAATTCTAACCCTAAATATAATCCTAATTCTAACTCTAACCCTAATCCTAGATCTAACCTTGATTGTAACCCTAATGATAACCTTAACCTTAACAATTACCCTAATTCTAACCCTAACCTTAACCCTAACCCTAACCTTTATCCTATTCTTAATTTTAACTTTAATTATAATCCTAATTGTAACCCTAACACTAACCCTAACCCTATTTCTAATGTCATACACTAATTTTAACCGTAACACAATTCTAACCTTAAGCCAAACCTTAACACTAAACCTACTTGTAACCCTAATTATTACATTAATCCTAAATCTAATCCTAACTCTAACCCTAATTTTAACCCTATTCCTAATTCTAACCCTACACTAAAACATAATTTTAATAATATAATCTTGATTCTAACACTAACCCTAACCCTTATTATAATTCTAACTCTAACCCTAACTATATTTCTAACTCCATATCCTAATTCTAACCCTAAACATAGCCCTAAATATAATTCTTATCCAAACCCTAATTTTAACCTTAAACCTTAATTATAACCTTAACCCTAATTATAACTAATTCCAACCCTAAACCCAACCATAATTCTAACTCTTAACCTAAACTTTTTTTTAACCTTGAGTATAACCCTAATTTTAATCCTCATCTCATCCTTCCTAATTCTAGTCCTAACCCTAATTCTAATCACAATCCTAATTGTAACCCTAATTGTAACCCTAATCATAACCATGATTCTAACCCTAATCTTAATTCTAGCCCAAAAATAACCCTAACCCTTACCCTATTCCTTACCTAGTCCCTAATTCTAAACCATGTTGTAACCATAACACTAACCATAACCTAAATTTAACACTAAACCTATTTCTAATGCCATACCCTAATTTAACTATAATATTCTAATTATAACCTTAATCCTAATTCTAACCTTAGCCTTAATCCTAACTATATTTAAAACCTTAACAATAACTTTAGTTCTAGCCCCAACATTATACCCTAATTGTAACCCTAATTATAACTTTAATTCTAACCTAAAATTTAATTCAAACCCTAACCATAACCTTAATTCCAATCTTGACTCTAAATCTATTCTAACCATAGTTCTTACCCTAACCCTAACCCTAATTCCATATTTAATCCTAATTCTAACCTTAACCTTGAACCTAACTCTAATTACATCTTTAGTCGTAATTCTAACCCTAACCCTAGTTTTAACACTAACCTTAATTCCATATTTAATGCAAATTCTAACTCTAACCCTTATTCTAACCCTAATTATAACCCTATTCTAATCCTAATTCTAACTCTAACCCAATCCTAATTCTAACCATAATTATAATTGTAACTCTAATGGTAACTCTAACCCTATTTCTAATCCTAATGATAACCCTAACCTTATCTTTAATAACATTGACCTCAATTCTAATTCTAACCCTATTCCTAACCCTAATTGTAGCCCTAACTTTCTTCCAACCTTTATTCTAGCCTTGACCCTAACCTTAACTCTAATCTTAATTCTAACCCTAATCTTAATTCTAATCTTAATTCTAACCCTAATCTTAATTCTAACCTAACTGTAACTATTTCATGGTCTTCCTTGGCCAAATTATGCACTTAATTTTTGTTTCCCCATTTCTTAGAGCCTCATAGTATTGCAACTCTTTATTTATGAGTATATAACATTGACAATTTTTTTGGGAGCATGAGGAGCATTTCTTCTAGCCCAAAATTATTAATTTTTGTCCTTATTTAATTGTGAAGATTTAAGATGTAAATTTTTTAATTTTTGGAGTGTGACAACATTATATATATTTAATGGGTACTATTTATTCCTTATCAATGTGATTAGGTAGAAGTTTTTATGTGTATGGGTTCTCACCACTCCTAATTGTATAACACCTCTCAAGATAATTAGTATAGATATCTTAAATAAATATATCAAAAATGACAAAAAAATTAGTGTCACTCTCTAAATCAAATCAAAATAATACAAATAAAATAAAATAATTTTAAAGTGAATAAAATAATTCAAGACTAGTATTTTTGATATTTTAAAGATATATTTATTTAAAATATTATTTTTAACTTTACTTTTAAAAAAAGTCATGAGATTTATTATTTCTTTGATTCTTTTGTTTGTTTTTACTTATATAGTAGTTCTTAATAGTTTTAGTTGGTGGATTGTGTGATACACATGATAGCTTGTCACTTTTGAAGTAATGATAAAATTAAAAATATAATGGATTATATATAAAAATTAAATATAGAAATATAAAATAAATAAATATATTTATTTTCTTTTCTCAACAATAAAATATAAATTATATTATAATGGATACTTTGGTCTTTTTATTTTTTAATATCAAATACTTCTTCAATGAAACCCATCTCACAACTATGCTTAAATTCATTTTCACTCAACTGAATTTATCATTCCTTTCATCTCAAAGTTTGAGATCTATGAAATGATTCTTCATATCCCATGTGTACAAAGGCTTGTAACATATTATACATCCATTTTAGATATAAGCTAAAATGTTAGCTTTAAAGTAGACAGTAAAGAATTTGAGTACCAGACCAGAAAAAGAATTTAAGCTGCTTAGCTTTAATCTTTAAAGACCACCAATATGATTATGTGATATGACTGTGATTCAGAAAATGAGCAGCAGAAGCAAAGGCCTCATGTAAATGTACTGGTGGACCTTCTCATCTCTTGTACTCACTTGTCCATGTGTATCTAAATTACACCAAACCCAGTAGATCGCACAACACCAACAGGGAAAATGCCAACCCAAATAGAAATTGGTATTGAGGGTTTTCAAGTTGTTGCATTTTTGCAGGCAGAGATGGAAATGCCTTCACTACTTTTCTAAGGACCTTCACAAAAGCCTGTTATTTGCACACAAATCAACAATGTGAGCACCTGATCCAACAAGAATTTGGGTTGATTCAAATATAAAAATCACTAAATCCCATCTTCATGACTTTTATACAACATCAACCATTTGATTACATCTTAAGATAAAATACCTCAATATTACTTACAAAAGCAAGGATGTCCAGCTTAATTGGTAAGTCTGTAAAGACTTGAATGTCAGTGATTAATAGCTTTCCTTGATAGTTTTTACAATTGTGGAAGCTACAGCCCCTGCCCAAGTAAAACTTTCCCTTTTTCTGCTCTGTTTTAGAAAAAAATCTATGTTAATATGAACTTGCTCAAAAATAACATAACAATATAAAACTTTAAGGGTTTACATACTATTCTTCAAAGTGGTTTAGAGCATTTATATCTAGACAAGTTCACTCCATATAAGTGTAGATCCATCTTAACACATTGTGTTTGAATCTTGTGAGGAAATTAATATGTAAATGTTTTTAAATGCTCTTATGAAAGCAGTCTTTCAATACCCAACAAGGTTGAGGAATAAGCCTGTGACTCACCTAAATGCCACATTTCTCCCACTTTATGTGGTTTTCCTTCAGTGGTCTCATCTATCACAAATTGCATTTGAGAGTCCATAGAATCCATCAAATCCCTAATAAACATCATAACTCTCTGAAGCAAAGAGAAAGTGACAAAATCAACACTTGGGCAAAGAAACCGACATATTCATAATTCAGAACACATCATTAATATTACTCACATCTTTGCCTTGAAAAGGCTGAAAGAAGAACATACAATGCAAGGTGCAGTCTTCTGCTAAAAGGTTTGATAGTAATCTAACATCTTTTCTGTTTATTGCAGCATAAAATCTATCAACAATGTTTGCAGCTGATGGTGCTTCATCTTCTATAGGTTGGAGGATGGAGTTCCCTACACCCTTCACAGGGGGTGCCAATATCTGGTGGAAATTGCTGCTTCTTAATGAAGAGGTTTTGGGTGCAGGGAAGTAATGGAGTTTATGAGTACTGAAAGAACTTGAGGTACAGGAGAGTGGTATGGCAGTTGGGTAGCCATGGGGGTATGATTTGGAGCTCAGAGTTTGCTTCTTCTGAGAGAATAGGCATGGGCAACATGAGTTTGAAATGGAAAGAGATGAGGCTGCCATCTGTGAGAAATCTAGTTTCTTAACTGTGAGATAGCAGGGGATAAAATTTATGTATGAAAGAAATTCTACATGTAGGGGAAAAGAATCTGCACTTTGGAAAGATTCAAGGAAATTCTCGCTGTCTATGATACATTTAGCAAACATATGAAAGTAAGCGAGGCAAGCTTGGAATATGAATACTTTTGCTTTCTTTCAGTTTGCAGAGTTACACAGAATGGTCGCTTAAGATGTTAAGAATATTTAGCTTAGAATAGATTTTACTTAATAATGTTGGATTTTCCTAAAAAGGGTCCCATATTCCAAATATTTAAATCCTGAGGTAACCTGCAAAGCACCATGTGACTTTGTGCTTTTCAATTTGTTTTTTAATTTTTTAATTGAGAAAGTTTTTATGTGCATGTATTCCTTTCTTCACTGACAATTTATTTTTAATCCACAATAATTTTGTAATGTTGAAATTTGCAATTTTAAGTTATTTTTTTATTTAATTTAATTTTTATTTTGAGGACATGTCTTTCAACATGTATATAGTGATGATTGAGATCATCTTTATAAAATTGAGCTTATTCCTATGATATTTTATATATTTATATACAAACATGTTCTTATATATTAACCCCTACCTTATTCTTACAAATACACAATTTTGTCATATCTATTCATTTATCACATTTTGCTATGCACAATTTTCTATTTATCTTTTAGTCACATGGATTTGATTGTTTGTCCGTTCTCGGACACTTGTACAATTGAAGGCTTGTCCCATTTTTTTTTCAAAATTCAAAAAGTAAATTTTAATGAATTGGCCACATACACATTCCTTCTTGAATCGACTAAATACATGTTTGGTGAAAATTGATGCTATTTGAAGGATCAAATAAATTCATTTGAAAATTCTATTTTGTTATTATGTAGTCCTTAGCATTATATATATGCACACACAAACACACACATACAATGTAAATCCATTATGAAAAACAATGACCTCTATTCAAATTTATTAAAAAAAAATTCAAAAAATGCATTACACTTCAATATATATATATATATATATTGAAAAACAATGACCTCTATTCAAATTCATTAAAAATAATTCAAAAAATGCATTACACTTCAATAGATGTCCTTGTTTTAATGAAATATGATTATATATATATATATCCATTATGAAAAACAATGACCTCTATTCAAATTTATTAAAAATAATTCAAAAAATGCATTACACTTCAGTAGATGTCCTTGTTTTAATGAAATATGATTGTATTTTTTTATATATATCCTAAGAGAAGTATGCTATGAAATAATATAGATATAAACTTTTGTGAAATATTAATTTAAAAAATTTTAAAAATATTTCTAAAAAAATGTGTAGTGAAATTGTCGAAAGCTCTTATTTGTAGTGAAATTTATGTGATATGAAATAATATAGTTCAAAGAAAAAAAATGATATTAAAAAATTGAAAAGATAGAAATATTATTTGATTTTCTTCAAAATTATTACCACAATGCATTACTTTACCAAATTAGAAAATGCTAAAAGTATGTTGATTTAGTGTTTCACTTGGACCAAAAAGTGGGACACACTAATGTGAGATCACCCATGGATAAAAGTACAAATAGAAAAAAACTTCATTTTCCCCTGAATTTTTTTCTCCAAATAGTAACTTCAATATCTAGTGTATGACTTTTTATTTTGAAATTTTGATGTATATTTTTCTCGTAATAACATTTTAAAGTCAAACCTACCAAAATTTGATAGTTTTCATTTGACGTCAACTATTGTCTACTTTTTTAATCATTTTCAAAAAACAAGCTATACCCTTTTGAAGAGGGTTCTCTCCTCTAGTGCACATATTTTAATATGTTTCACTATTTAAAAAAAAAAATATAATCAACCTCTTTTTTACCTTTAACAACTTGCATTATTTTAAAAAAATTATATTAAAACTAATCAAAATATAAAAAAAGTTGCATATTTAGATTCACACTCTGAGCCCTACAAAAGGATATTTTTCTTATTAAAAAAAAATATTCTGATTGAAAAAATACTTAGTTGAAGTTGAAAGTTTCAGAAAATTCTGAAAAAGGCTGAGTTGGCTACTAAGTAGGATGCCAACTAGACAATTTCAGCTGGACCGTTTTTGGTCGAGTAGGTTCCAATCGAAAATGTTTTGACCAAAACCTATTCGACTGAAACCTATTCAGTCAAAACTTAATTGATCAGAAGCATGTCGACTGAAAAGATTCATATATATATATATATATATATATATATTGATTTTTTTCAACTCAAGGATTTGGGAAAAAAAAAAGAAGACTTATTTCGACAGGAGAAGAGCTATTTTCTTGAGGTACATTGATCTTCAACTTGTAATTGATTATGCCACTCTTTTGATTGTGTGATTGAAAAGAAAATGGTATTTGTTTATAAGTTGTATTTAATTAAATATTTTTTCTATTAGATCTTCAAATTATAATCAATTAGAGCTCAAATAATATATTATTGCACATATAGCATAAAATATAGAAACAAATTCACCTCCATATCTTTGAATTATATAAATATTTTTAATCAACACAATAGGATTTGTTTCATCTCCAAATTTATTAGTACAATAAACCATATAAATTTATAGCAAAATAAAAGAACACTTTAGGAAACCATTAAACTAATCTCTTGGATAGCCTTGCAAAGATTCAAAAAATAATTTCAACCACACATATCTAGCCTTAATCTCAAAATCATTCATCAAATCAACAAAATCTTGGATGTGCATATCACCTAGTGTTAAATCACACTCATCAAAATTGGGAAGCTAATATAATTATCATTAGGTATGTGTAGAAGAGGGGATTCACTACTCATGAGTTCTCTTCATTCAGAGAGCCTCACAGGGCAAACTGCCCTAAACTACTTCAAGAACAACAGTGAGAGTTCTAGAATCAGGAAGAGCAAGTCACAAAGATTTTCTAGACAGAGTGACGAGCTCTCAGCCAAATGAATTCAACACACAATACAGATGACAATGCAACACGTTGGCGTCCCAGAGGCATGCTAGCATCTCGTAGGGACTAGAGAATGAGTTTATCACAAAAAATAGCTAAAGGACTACTTCTACTCCGATTATTGAGAAATTACAAAATGTGATAAAGTAATAGAAAGTGATAGAAATGAAAATACAAGGTAAATGATAAAGAATATAGAGAAAGGAAAGAAGATGCTCACAACCGCGCAAGTGATGAAGCCTCCTGTACATGATTGTCTTCAATACATGCAAGTGTGATATATGGAGAAAGTATTGGGGTTGTATAGGGGTTTTCCTCAGTCAAACCACCGTTTTGGTGTTCCCACCTCCACGGATTTCCAAGAAGATAGAGAAAGAGAGAGATAAACCAGAATGGAAAAAGCGTGCAATGAAAGAAAAACCTGCTTAGGAGTAGAACCCGTAGCACCAAGTAAGAGTGATAAAAGCAAACCCCACTGATGAGGAGAACGTGTATCATAAAAGAGGTGATAAAAGCAATCCCCGCTCAAGGAGGAGAACCCGTATCACAAAGTAAGTATGCAATAGATAAGGGATATGAAATCCTAGAATGCTCACAAGAGCAAAGCAAAGGAGATAAAGCTACAAGGAGTGTTGTAAAGAGAGCTTGAACCTATTGTAACAAGCTATTTTTAGTTATGTAAGCAAGGGTTGGAGTGTAGAAGGCTAAAGCCAAAGCTGGAGTGAAGTTGAAATTAGAAGAGTGGAGCTAGAAAATGGAGGAAGAGTGGAAAATGAAGTGAAAGGACATCTTTTAAAGAGAGAAAAGAAGCAAAAGGAAGCTTCTCAGGTGGTTACAAAGAATCTTGAGCTGTTACCACCGACCAAAGGAGGTGACAAGTGGAAAGCATGCTCGAAAACGATTGTTTAAGCATTGAAACATCGCAAGATGCTAGTGCGGCGCGCAGATGTCTGCGCAGTGCGCTAATTTCCAAACACACCATGCTTCAAAACAATGTAAACGAGAAAATCCCCCAGGGTTGTCGAAAGCTAACACACAAGGGTAGCTACTGAAAAGGGGGTGTTGGAGCATCTCGAGAGGGGAAAAAAGGTTGATGTAGGGGCTAAAATGAGCCTACTCAAGATGCTAAGGGAGTGGACACTAAAGCGAATACAAGAATGTATGTGAAATTGCAAGGGGTGGAATTTTACGCCTATAAATTTTTCCCCCACTTTAGCGGGCATATGAATCTACACTAATATGCATGCTAAAGGAAATCTACTAAACATAAATAACATCATATGCCAAAAGGATACTATAGAGGAAGCAAACAACTCTTCAAACTATGGAAGTATGCCCCCAGGCTGAAGACCTACAAAATAGATGCATTAGACAAGAAAAACCTTGCACCATACAACAAGGTTAGCACACAAAAACTAAGGGATTCGAGTCAGTGAAGTAAAGAGACCTTGATGTAGAAGGTTGTCTTAGTACTATACATTGTCCTCGAATTAAGAAATAACATATAGAAAAATGAAGAGTGGAAGGGCATATACTCAGGATGAAGAAGATGTAGATCTTCAATCTGGTATACACAAGTTGAGAAGAGAGATAAAAATGAAATGAATGCAAGAGTGATAAAAGCAATCCCCACTCGAGGAGGAAAACTCATATCACCAAATAAGGATGTAAAGGAGTTCTATAGGTTCTCGGTCCTACAGAGCAAGAAAAATCAAAGAATCTCGTGGTTGCTACAAGCTGCATTGCAAGATAGTCACATAAAAGATAGGTTTATTCAAACCACCCCCAAGCTAGATGTAAAGATATGAAATAGGTCTAGTCAGGCTACCCCCAAGCTAGACGCGAAAGAATCCATTTGAGATAAAAAAAATTCAAAGGGGGTCCCTCGGGAACCCTTCAAAAGGAAGAGGGGAGTCCACTCAAGGGATGCTTCTTTCAAAAGGCATAGAGAAGAGATGGTGTCCTTAAGAAGGACACACATCTCCAAAACAAGTTATCACTGCCCCCAACATATAGGGGAGGAGAACCATGCTAGATACTTAGAACATGATAGAGGTGAACCTCGATATCACTTGTCATACAAAGAAAAGGCAGGTGCATCAATCAAATGGGAGTTTGATGGCACCTGAGCCAAGCAGTTGTATTTTTTCCTTCAAGGCCTTACATTCACTAGTGGAATGGCTAGGCACTCGATGGTATGCACAAAAAGAATGTTTTTCTTTATCATGTTTGTAAGATCTCTTAGGAGGAGGAAGAGTAATCAAGCAAGCTTTGAAAAGCCTTGAAAAGATATGCTCTTGCTTAGATAGAGGATTTGGAGTAGGAAGCAACCCTTTCTCTTGTGGAGAAAAGTTTTTCTTCTTGTAAGAAGAAGAAGATACAAAGGTAGAAGACAAAGGAGGAGGATCTCCATAGAGAGCATTATTCCAGCAACGGGGATTATACTCCTCTACGAGATCACCATCATCTTTTTTAATAGGACTACCAACAATATCCTCTTTAGCTAAGGCGTAATCATCTTCCTCGGAAGGAGGATCAACACTAAGAATATTACAATTCCCATCCACATTATCCCACGATGCAAAAGAGTAATCCTCTTTGATAGCGGGTTTGGATGATGTTGAGGAACATGCATTTTCTTGAGAAGAAGAAGGAGCAGACTTAAGATTTCTCGCTTTAGAAGGATCTCCCTTAGGGGCATCTATCTCAAGAGTATCCTTTGTAGTAGATACTGCTGGAGTAAACATCGACACACTGGAAGATACTGAAGGAATAAGAGTAGGAACAACTAAATCCTGACCAGTGGCTGCCATTTCACATAAGTGCATAGCATTAGGGTCAACCTTGATTGTGACTACTTTATTGTTACAAATGAACTTAATAGATTTATGCAAGGTAGACGAGACTGCACCCATAGTATGAATCCACAGTCTACCCAGAAGAAGGTTATAAGGTAGCTTTTTTGACATAACATATACAAGGGTGGGTACAGTAACGGGTCCTAATCTCAAAGGCAAGAATATTGTGCCTAGGGCTTGTCGACCGACATTATCAAACCCATGAATGTTAATAGAAAAAGCATTAAGAGAAGATGGATGAATATTAATCTTAGGCAATAGATCAATGTTGCATGCATTAAGCGTTGAACCAACATCAATGAGAGTATGTCTAATGCCAATTTTATTAATGTTAACTATAATCATTAGATGACTTACTTGCTTCTGTACTTCCAGAGGTGAGAGATCCTAAAAATAGAATGCAATATTTGGAAAATTCGCATGAATATAAGCCATCAATGCATTAACATCCGTCGGCCTAGTGGAAGAAGGCAAGAGGGTCTTTTGCAAGGATTCTTGAAGCATACCTTGATAAACCATAGTAGACTGAAGCAAGTCCCATAGTGAGATCTTAGCCGGAGTAACCCAAAGTTGCTCGACAAGATCATAATCACTAGGTGCTTTAGTTGTAGGTTTAGGAGCTTGAGGAAGGCTTGGTTGTTTATTCATTTTATTCTTATATTTATGGGCTATTGCTCTATAAGAGGGAGCCTTACGAGAATCAAGGGAGTTGCTATTGAATGGAATACCATTGATAGAACAAACCCTTTTAGGAGGAATAGTTGGAGTCACATAAATGATCGGTCTCTTAGGCCTTTGAGGGGTAGCAAAGACATAGACTACATTTACAGAATCATCACAGCTAGTAGAACAATTATTTGAAGACATATTCTCAACATCAATCCAAATATGATCAAATGTGGAATAATTATCTGAAGAAACATTCTCAACATCGATCCAGGGAGAATCAGACGTGGAAGGAGGTTCTTCATTCGCTAATACATCACCTCTAGAAGAGAGTGCATTAGAACAAAGATGAGCTTTATTATTCATGAATGCATCCTCTCCAGAAGAGAGTGCATCAGAATTGAGAAGAGATTCATCATTCAATAATGCATCATCTTTGGAAGAGAGTGCATTGGAATGAAGAGGAGATTCATCATTCACAAATGCATCATCTCTAGGAGACAGTGCATTGGAATGGATAGAAGGTAGAGTAATATTAAGAAAAGTATCAATGATTTCATCTTCTTGCAACAAAATATCCTCTGAAGCAAGAGGAATTTTGTGAGAAGGATCAAAGATATCAAGTGACATAGGAAAAGCCAAGTCACCATCACATGCACGAAATGGAATATCATTAACATTTTGAACAAAATTAGATATTGAACTAATAAAAGAAGATATTAAATTCATTACGATTTTTTTGGTATTTTCTATGTTCTAGTAATTCATGTTTTCAGAGGTCTTCAGAGTAGAATTTGAGGTTGGAACTTGCATCGGTCCCTAAAATTCAACTTCTAAAGGCACTGGTATTTTAGTGACTGAACTAGTTCTCTAGGAGACTTTTCCAATGGTGCAAACGGTTCTGAATTCCAAGCACTGAGTAAAAAGTTATGACCCCGCCAAGTAGGGGTAATTAAATTCCTAGTTTTTTGAAGAACAATGTTCTTCACGTTAGGTTCACCAAAATGTAGAAGAGGATTCACTACTCACGAGTTCTCTTCATTTAGAGAGCCTCACAAGGAGAACTACCCTAAACTACCTCAGAAACAACAGTGAGAGTTTTAGAATCAGAAAGAGCAAGTCACAAAGATTTTATGGACAGACTGACGAGCTCTTGACCAAAGGATGTCAGTGCTAAATATGGATGATAGCGCGGCGTGCTAGCGTCCTAGAGGCATGCTGGCTTTTCGTACAGACTAGAGAGTGAGTTTATCAAAAAAAATAGATAAAGGACTACTTCTACTCCAATTATTGAGAAATTACAAAATGTGATAAAGTAATAGAAAGTGATAGAAATGAAAATAAAGCAAGGTAAATGATAAAGAAGAGAGAGAAAGGAAAGAAGATGCTCTCAACTATGCAAGTGATGAAGCCTCCCATACGTGATTGTCTTCAATACCTACAAGTGTGATATCTGGAGAAAGTGTTGGGGCTATATAGGGGTTTGCCTCAGTCAAACCCTCGTTTTGGTGTTCCCACCTCCATAGACAACCAAGAAGATAGAGAAAGACAGAGAGATAAACCTGAATGGAAAAAGCATGTGGTGAAAGCAAAATCCACTCAGGAGTAGAACCCGCACCACCAAGTAAGAGCGATAAAAGCAAACCCCGCTTGAGGAGGAGAACCCGTATCACAAAAGAGGCCACGAAGTAAGTATGCAGTAGATAAGGGATATGGAATCACAAGATTCTTACAAGAGAAAAGAAAAGGAGATATAGATACAAGGAGTGTTGTAAAGAGAGATTGGGAGAGCTTGAATTTATTGTAACAAGTTGTTTTTAGTTGAGTAAGCAAGGGTTGGAGTGTAGAAGGCTAAACCCAAAGCTGGAGTGAAGCTAAAATTAGAAGAGTGGAGCTAGAAAATGGAGGAAGAGCTGCCAATGAAGTGAAAGGACATCTTTTAAAGAGAGAAAATAAGTAGAAGGAAGCTTCCCAGGTGGTTACAACGCATCTCGAGCCGTTACCACCAATCAAAGGAGGTGAAAAGTGGAAAGCATACTTGAAAATGATCATTTGAGCATTGAAACGTTGCAGGACACTAGCGCAACACACAAACGTCCACGTGGCACACTAATGTCCAGAAAAGTCACACTTCAAAACAACGTAAACGGGAAAAGCCCCTAGGGTCGTCCAAAGCTAACACACAAGGGTAGCTTCTGAAAAGGGGGTGCTAGAGCATCCCGAGAGGGGAAAAAAGGCTAATGTAGGGGCTAAAATGAGCCTACTCAAGATGCTAAGGGAGTGGACACTAAAGTGAATACAAGAATGTATGTGAAATTGCAAGGGGTGCAATTCTATGCCTATACAGTATGGAATTAGGATAATTAAATATCTATGAGAAATCAATCTATGGATACTCATTATCAACAAAGCGAAGTATTTAAGGATAAAAAAATAGGCTTTTATCTACACCTTAGGATTTTTTTTCTCAAACATGTCAATATCTTGTAAGATAATACTAGTAACTTTCCAAGGATACTTGAGGGGTTACCTTGAATTTAGTCATATTCTTGGCATTTAGGTTCATCATTGTAAGAATTAGTGGGGAAGATACAAAAGCATTCTAAAGAAAGCATGAATAATCCTTTAACCAAGAATTGAATTTTTAATAAACTAATTATATGCTTAAATTATATACCTATACATCCATACAAATCAAGATTGTATGAAATGCCATAAATATATTCATAAAGATAGATAATATATAATAACCTATCTCATATAAATTCCTATTTAGTTTTGTACCTATTATTGCATCTATAACACATAATGTTATGCTCTAGAACATGGTTGTTCCTTATCATCTTAGATTTGCATTTATCAGCCTTGTGACCATAATTGTTGCAAGCATGGCAATATCCATGAAACATTACAATATTATTTCTTTGAGATATGAAAGACCTTCTACCCATGTTATTATTCCTCCTTTGTTTAACTCTACACTCAACAACCTTATGTCCAAAAAAATTGCAAGGAAAACAATAACATTGAAAGAGTTGATTGAACTTGGAAGGCAAATGTTATTTTATAGATGGAGGAATTCCTTTTTACTTCTAGTTAGGATTGGAACCACTATATTTCTTTCCATTCCGAGTATTATTTTCTTCTCTTGTTTCAATCTTTTCATTTGATTTGGAGCTATCAGAGCTAGAATTCTCTCCTTTGAAAATTTGTTCCTTTTCTCTTTTTAGAGCAATCCTTAGAGTGACAATTTCCTCCTCAAGCTTTAAACATTCAATAGTTTTGTCATTGAGCTTGACATTTAAAATATCTTCAATTCTCTTTCCTTCTTCAACCTTTACTTTCAAGTTAGATATCACACATTTTGCCTCTTTTAATTTAATTTCACATACCTTGCCTTTTTTGATTGAATTTTCAATTTTTCAATCTCTTCTTTTGAATTTGCAAGCAAGCTTTCATATTTTTTATTTTGTCCCCTTGCTTCATTTAGGTCTTCCAAAGAAGACTAGACTTTACCTTCAAATTCTATGCCCCAATCATCTAATTTGAAGTCCCAACCTTCAAGTTCCATAGATTCTAGATCCAGATTAGAGGAAAACATGTCTTCATGACTCAGGGAGCTAGAATCCTTACATTTCTCAACATTATACTTTCCATTAGTAGTATTGAAACCCATAAAGAGAGTTTCATCACTTGAATCATTCTCCTCATTTTCAAAGGAACCACTTCTTTCTTTGGAATAGAGACCATTTCAACCTTATCTCTTTTATTGCTATCATATGATTCTTTATAAGGACATTTAGAAGCAAATGACCTATTCTTCCAAAATTGAAAATTTTAATGGTAACTTACCTTTGTATTTGCCAGTTCCTTTCTTCAATCTTCTCTTGAAGTTTTCTTCAACTTCATCAAGTTCATCAATTTGATCAACAACTTCATCTTCAATATTTTTGTTAACTTTGAATGTAGCTTCTTTCTTTGGAACATCTTGACCAAACTCTCTCATCTCAAATGCAGTAAGAGTACCAAACATTTCATCAACTAAATATTTATCCAAACCTTTAGATTCTTCAATGGAAGATACTTTGTGACTATAATATTTTAGGAGAGATCTCAAAACCTTCTTTACAATTTCACTTTCTTTTACTTCTCCACCAAGTCCAAAGATGCGAGAAACAATTTCTTGTACTCAGAGCATATAACTTGCAATGTCTTCATCTTCAATCATCTTTAGAGTCTCAAATCCACTTTTATAGATTTGCATCTTAGCAGCTTTGCTTCACTTTAGTGTTTCTTTCATAGATACTACTAAGCTTTTCCCAAGCATCTTTGGTAGAATTGCAATTCATCACTTTCAAAAGCTTTGAATCAACCAACCCACATAAGATAGCATTCTTGGCTTTGCTATTACATTCATATAGTCTAATTTCAGTTGGATCTGTAGGAGTGATTGGAGTAGTATAACCAATTTTTAGTGATTGCCACACCCCAGACCCAAGAGAGTTTATGTATCCTTGCATTCTTATTTTCTAGGAGTAATTAGTCCCATCAAACCTAGGACCCTTGTATGAACCATCATGTGCCATCCTGGATCTTTGCCTCAAGCTGTTAAGCTTCTACAAAGGAACTTGGCTTTGATACCAATTATCGAACACTACCAGAGACTGAGGAGGGGTGAATCATTCTACACAAATACTTAACCCCTTCTGGAACTTGAAAATTTTAGCACAACTCAAAATCCTTTAGCATATAAAGATATAACTTCAAGTAGAGTAGTAACATGGAATAATATAGTAATTTGAATCTTTAACAACTTCAACAAAATTTACCAATGAAAGATATAACAATAATTAGAACTACGGCTAAGGAACAGAAAATGAGAACACACACATGCACAAGGAGAACACTAGATTTAAGTGGAAAACCCAATGAGGGAAAAACCATGGTGAGAGTTAACTCACAATATAAGGCTCATTTCCAAAAAGACTTGTAGGAAGGCTTATTTCCTTAAATAAAGATATAGAGGACTTGTTGAACTCAAGACAACATGACTTCAAGAGCAAGATATAAGGACATGATGAGATTCACTATCTCAGAGCAAGATACAATATGTTTTAGAGAGAATTACAAAGATTTTCCAACACAACACTTTGTTCATTGAGGTGTTACAACACAATTGATCTTTCCTTTCATAAAATTTTAGCACTATCTTTGTTGGATATTCAATACAATTTGCACATGCACTTTTCTGCACTTGCACACACACCCTTCTTGTTGCATCTGAAATGATCTTGCATTTATATCCACCTCAACACTTCAATTCTTCAATTTGGTTGGCCAAAAAGAGAATAAATAATGAATTCAACTAGTTAGCCACCAAAAACATAATGTGGTCCTATCCCAAAGATAGAGAGGACCAAAACCAATTTTAGCACTTCTCCCAATGTGATCCAAAATAATTTACACGTAGGCGCACATCAACCTAAGTCAACATTATGGAAACGTGTGGATGAAACATTGAAGCACACAACCAATCAGTTCAAATACACACTTTCAATTGAATTTACTAGATGCATTCCCAAACAGGATATGCCAGGACCCAAATCTATCATAACACATCTTCCATTGCTGGCACAACCCCCCAAGCACATAGTCTAAGAAAAATAACAAGACCTGTAGGCCAGATATCCACAAATAACCCATAAATCCATCTCAAGACATAATGTGGCACCAAAGCGACCAATTAGCAATGTGAAGACCATGGGGATGCTTCTTGAACATCCAACAACACCTTCATATATTTCTTTCATATTTTCATGCCATCTACAACCACTGCAAATCAAATAGGTACAAAATACTTTATCTAGGAAGCACAAAATGCATATACATGAGATATAACATTAACATATCAACTTGTGGATCATTTCAGCACATGGGATTGGAACTAAGACACTGCACAAACATTGAGATTACATTCACCAAGTTGCAGGAGAAAAGACATCAATATAGAGAAATGTGGAGTATTTCCCGGACCAGTCCAAATAACCAACATTGCCAACCTTCTGCAATTCATAGAACTCTCCTCGATGACTTGAAAAGATAGGAGTGTAACGTCCACAAAACATTGAAATTGAATACCAAACCGCAAGACCAAAGCATCAACAATGGATGAATGCAGAGCATTCTCCTAGACAGACTTCAATGCAACTTCTTGAACCATAAACACTTAAGCAATTTGCAGAGGCCAAAAATTCCTTTCAGCAATACATACTTCATCAGGATTATTAGAAGAGAGCATTAGACATACTATAGACCTTCAACAACATCTCTCCACAATTAGTCATGCTTCTAATCCTCATCTTAATATATCATTATGAAATCAATGCTGCTGATAGTAATGATGCATTACATGAAAATAAGCAATTATTCTTTGATAAGGCATGACATCCAACCATGAACTTCATCACTAATGTTAGCCCAAACTAAATATAACAATGATAACCAATGCCAAGGACTAGCCACCTTCAATGTTGACACAAATGATAATCACATATAGCAATCTTTGACATGAGAGACAAACAACAAACAATGTTGACAATAAGGATAACAACCGCCAAGAATCTCCTTAGTGTTGACATCAATGACAACCATCCATGTTGACATCAGTGACAAATTTTCATACTCCATTTTCCTTCTAATTAATGCCACTACAACTAATATTCCAATTCAAGCAACTAAAAATGTCTCTCAAATAATGGGTGCCCAAGTATGCATTCTAAGAAAGTTGGAGCTACAACATTATATATTACCTAATTACAATTAAATACTACATTATCCTAACACAAGGTATGGCTTTACACTAAATTCTTGTAAGAAGGTGGATGCATAGGTAATTAGATTTCATGAGTCACCATCTTGTTGGGTGAGGGTGTGTGATATGACACTCTCATATGAGCTTTATCTTTTGGCCCTTGAAGTTAAACGATCTAAGGCTACATAGGGTTAGGTTCCAAAAAAATCTTATGGGGTCTTTTGATATGTCTAAGAGTACATGGAATATTAGAACCATACATAGAGGTTGTTTGGAGCTTGGGTATGTAAAATACAACTTATCTAAGAATGAAAAATATTCTAAGGTTATTAAAAAACCCTTAGTATAGTGCATAGATGTTTTAACCTAAATTTTAAAAACCACTATAAAAAAAGGAAATTTTGGCTAGATTTCAAGAAAGATACTTAGTGTCACTAATTTTGTAGCCACTTTTTGATCATCAAGATTATGAGAGTGCAAGGTGAGAGCATGCAATGGAAAATTATAAAAAAAAGCCCTAGGATTGTAATGCTACTTCAAAAAATAACCTTAGCAAGAGCACTAATGCCACTTTAAAGGAACCTAAAAGAGAAATACAAATAATGCATAAATATATGTAGAAAGAGAGTAACATAATACTATTATTATCTTTGTAATGTCATTTTGAGGGGGGGAAATTCTAATAGAGCATACACTCCAATTACAATCATCCAATATTTGGGAATTTATCACAATATAAGAGTCTTGCTAAAGAAAAAAATTACTATCGCATGCAAGTGGGATTAATACTTCTATTCTAATTTACTATATGGGTGACTTACAAAGTATATGCAACTAATATTTAATAGTAGCTAATTACTAATACCTATAACAAAATGAGGGTTTATAACAATGACTATGGGTAGAATAATACAAGCTTCTAGTTTAAATCGTATATGTTTTTCAATTGATGTTTCAGATCACACTCAGTGATCCATCATCATGAAGAGAAATATGTGGAATTGGAGTGTAGAAATAGCCTTAAAAGAGGGGGGAAGGAAGATGAGATGAGAGAAAGGAATTAAAATTGAATTGAACTTTAATTCCTTTCTCTCATCTCATCTCCCTTCCCCCCTTTTAATGCTATGTTTACACTCCAATTCTACATATTCCTCTTCTTGATGATGGATCACTTAGTATGATTCAAAATGCCGAATGAAAAACATACACAATTTAAACTTGAATTAAAATTTAAATCCTTTCTCTATCTTGACTCCATTCCCCACTTTTAAGGCTATATTTTCACTCCAAATCCATATATTTCTCTTCTTGATGATGGATCACAAAATGTGATTTGAAACATTGACTTAAAAATATACACAATTCAAACTAGAAGCTTGTATTATTCTACTCTATAGATTGTGGAAAACTCATACCAACTAATTACTATGAGTGTTAGCTTAAATGTATCCATTGAAAAAGGAACTTGCTTTAAATATGTATATCATTCGTAGAAAGATAGTGGTTAAATTATTATTTTATATCCAATCTCTTGAACAAATGAATTACATCATGAAGTATAAAAATGAGCTTTACTACTTTGGAATAATTATAAGGCCACCTAATAAATGGTACCCAAAAAATAAAAGGGTAGAATTTTACCATAGATGGATAGGGTACATTGTGAGGGACTACTAGATCTTGTAAAAAGAATCTGTATCATCAACACACATGTTATCTTGTTTGGATTCCTATTTTCTTATAGGTGGTAGTCATTTTTTATATTGTTCAAGGGTATGCTTGACTTAGAGAGGACTATGTACCCATTTTTTTAAATATGAATTTTCTACTATTGGAATAGTGATTGCTATAGTTGTTTTCTTGAAACAATCTCGAAGGTCAAATAGAGAACCTTGATGAGAGTAGAAAATGGTGTATACATGTTATAGAAGTAAAACATTCAATATGGTAGGAGAGCTACGTTCCCTAATTCCTATGGTATGGGATATGAATGTGGTTCATGTTGGATTGGCTTGGAAAATTAGGCTATTTAGGGATTTTGATGATGTCTAGGTGTTGCCTTATTAACTCATGAATGTAAGATTAAGTCTATTAAGTGTGTAATAGGAAAGAGACATGCATAACACATCATGGTATAAGACTATTATTTTTTTATGAAAACTTATTGGGATAATTATTACAAAAATGTTTATTTAATCAATCAATGGATCAACTTATTAGAATTTGTCACTACATTGAGCGCAAAATACATTTAATTTCCCTATTTAGCACCTTAATCATAACTATTTGTCTTGAAATATTTGACAAGGTATGGTCAATGTATATGGTGGATACCAATGAGAGAAGCATCATAAATCCATGCCTTGCAAGCCACTAAACTAAATGAAAATATTTTCAACAATGTTAGTCAAGGCATGAATAGAAGCAACATGCGACTAGTAGAGAACATGCATTAGAGAGGGAGTGATCCCAATGAAGAATTAACTTCCTAAATGAGTAGAGAGAAATACTTGTGCCAAGAGGATGATGAGTATTCAACGAATGGGCCACATGGTACTAGGACAAACATAACCCAAATGAGAAGAACCAATTTCAATGAAGTGTTCAATTACTCAATCTAGGGTATTGTTCTAGGGATAAAGCCTATCCATGTAGATTGAGGCTGAAGGGATATATAAGGCAATTAAAAATAGAAGAGAAAAGAAAAGAAGAGAAGAATACAAATAAATAATGTTAGTATTAAATAGAAGATTACATAAATCATGCATACTCTTGCTATATGTGTGAAATTGACAACCAAAGAATATATACCATATTTGATGCAAAAAATTTCCAATGAATAATATAATGAAACACGTATTCTAAAAAATTCTATTCAAATTATCATAATAACAGTAATATAAGACTATTCTTAAATATCAAACAATTGCCTAGATCTATGTCCGTGCCTAACATATTAATTCCATTGCCTAGACCTATCCATTTTTTGCTTTCAAACTTTAGCACATGTCCAATTACTTTCATATTGTAGTGTCACTTTTCGATTGATGATGTATCCCACTAAAGAATTTTGGTGCCGTGTACAAATGTTACACAAATATGGATTCTGATTCTTTGCAAGACAACTAACAATGATACTTTGAAAAGAATCCAAACTGTTCACCTTACCTTTTTTTGACTTTGATGGCATTTCCCAAAAGATGTCACTTTTTAATTTTCATTCTTATCATCCATCCAGGAAAAAACAATTCTCCTGTGTTTTCAAGAATGGGATTGAGCTTGACTTGTGAACAAGACATATCACCACTGACATTCCATTACCCAGCATTATCACAAAGTAAATCCAAAACTGTCATAAATTACAGTTGGTAGAGATGTTGAAAGCTTGTAAATATGAAATTCAAAATGTTTTTGAGTTCATGAAAATGAGAAAAGTATACTTTAGTATATATTACTTACATTAAAAAAGTATGAACAGGTTGAAGCATTTGCCCTTCATGACTTCCAATAACATTTAACTGAAATATATAATTTAACACTTGGGTTCTTATAGAATTACATGTAAAATCAGTGAGCAAGTCACAATGCAGGCAACATGGTCCATTTCCCTTGGAACTAGAGCTTTTCTGCACATTATTAGTTATCATATTTTCATGGAGCTAGGCCACAACTCTGCATTTTTTACCTTGCAAACGCTTTCCAAAATTCCAATGGGTGATACGTTCCCCATGACTGTGACCATCTTCTTCTCCAGATCTATGGCAACTGACATAACCCCTGAGGCAATAAACAGGAATTCCATATGTTCAGTCATAATATATTACAAATCATCATGTTTGTTGGTTGGCTTCTGTGTTAATGGAAATTAGATAAATATGCATCTAATCATACATGACATAAAACTTCAATACTGAAAGACCCACACCTTCCATTTTAGATATATGCCTTCTTACTTTTTTGGCACACCCCTGGCAGTGCAATGACACTTTGAGCACAACCACCTGCACAAATTACTAACAAGATTTATCAGGGCCATTATACATGATGCACTGCAGGACCCATTCTTCAGTGACATATTTCTCATGAGTAGTCATTCCTTCTATGACTCATCTCTTCTAAGCTTCAATGATTCACTTGGTACTAAAGCTTCAGGTGGTTCTTACAAGGCTGAAGTGGTGGGATTGAAACTAGCCAAAGGAGCCATGGTTTCAATACCAGCTATGGAGGAACCACTCAGGCTCACAAGAGATGAACCATAGCAGGAATTCATATTCATGAAAGAATATATCGATTAAGGAATAGTATCTGCAATCAGTTGATCCTGAAAAGTGATACTCATGACCCATCAAGAGTTTCATGCACTAAGAAGCATAGATATAATGCAGCTTACAAATTTAGCAAACATCAAGATGATTTCCAATAATCAAAACTTAAACTAATACTTATTCCAAACAAATTCAACCTTTGGATTTTGCTTCAACTCTGGAATCTGCTCTTCAATTGTACCATGAGGGGCATTTCTCCTGTCCAATTTAGGAGTTCCTATCTCCAAAACTGCACTTCTCTGCCCCTCTAGAAGCCTTGTATGTTCAGAGATATGGTTGCCATCTTTCTTTTGAGGATATTCTTTCTCCAGAGGAAAGCAAATTGCAGTAGAATCTGCAGATATACAGCAGGTCCCCCACAGGTTCATCCACTTCATATTTACAATCACAAAGGACTTATAAACAAACCCAGGTGACGGACAACTCCCTTTCAAAGAAACCAAGACAGAAGAAAGGATATCTTATTGTTGTAAATTAGATGTAGCTGGTTCAGGGCTATACATAGACATACACAATTAACAAGACACAGGAGGGGAGAAAAAGGACGACAAGACAGAACAAATGAGATTGAGGTACCGACACGAATAGTCCAAAAGACCAACATACCTAATAAGAACACTTGTCCATATCAAGACAAATTTAGAGGAGTTTCAAAGGCATTCAACACTGCAAGTACTGACATTTTCCTGACCAGAAGCAATCCCCAAAGAAAATACAATTTTCCCTCCATCCATGCAGAAACCCTTTAAAATATAGTATCCTCATACAAGATTGATCACATATTTCTGCCAGACTGATACCTTCTTCACATGTTGAAGATGCAAACATTCACTTTTAGTATGGTCAACGAAAACTTTTATATAAATGGGATTGATAGTTGGAATATAAGGTTTGTTCAATAAAGTTATTTTAGTGATTTGTGCTTTATTATTGTTCATGATTAGGAAAGCAGGTTTTTATTTGTACTTTATTATTGTTGTATTTTCATAGAATGGTTGTTTAGGAAGTTATGTTGAAAAGATTTTATAAAAATTATATTGTAACACATTCTCAAATGAACTCAATAATATAATTATTATTTTGTATATTTTATTATGTAAATGTAAATATTTATTGATTTTTTTAATAATTGAAAATACATTTAATAAGTAAATTAATGACCAATTTACATCTTGTAAGTTTGTGAGCTACTGAAAGTATAAGTCAAATCTTACGATGTGTGTCGAGTGTTTCTTTGATTATTTATGAGTGAGACAAAAGAATGGGTCACCCTCATACCATTAAAATCAACATTTTCTTCTTAATATAATGTTTGAATTTCTTAAACTTAAGAAGCAATCATCAATGCCTTAATCTTTGACATTGGAGTTGTGCATGACTAAAATATTGTTTTGGATGATAATTATTAAATGGATGCCAATCAATAGTTAGAATCTCTATAATTGTTTAGGCTCGACAAGACATACCACCTTTTTTGTTGTTTTCCAATTGAAATTGTTTGAACCTTGTACAATACAAAGCAAATATAGATCTAGTATTCAAGGCATTAGTTAGAGATTAGGTACATCATAGTTAGTAGCTTTTCCTTATGATATTGGTTATGCCCACCCATTATAGGGATTTGGATGAGATATATGTGGTTTTATAGGGGTTAAAAAAATTTCATCATAGGATTGCAATTGAGAGGTCATTATGTCACATCCACACAAATTCTATATTTTCTTTTTGTCTAAATGTCTATTGTCCTGATGTGATTTAGACTAAGGAGGGGACCCTAACATTTGAACTATAATCATTCTTGATGATTTTGCAAGTTTAAATGGATTCAAAATTTTACTAATGTTATATATTTAATACTCTTGATTGTTAATTGCCACATCTGATGAGTAATTAAAAATGATACGAAAAATTTGGTTTATGTTTCAATTTACAAAATGATTGTAATTATATACATGTTATTTTGGACTAACTA
Source organism: Sequoia sempervirens (assembly GCA_007258455.2). Lineage (NCBI taxonomy): Eukaryota > Viridiplantae > Streptophyta > Pinopsida > Cupressales > Cupressaceae > Sequoia > Sequoia sempervirens. Next base: position 50,719 of record VDFB02310001.1, on the reverse strand, counting down.
GATACAGATGTTCTTGTGGTGGCATGTGTTTGATAAATTGAAACGGTTTTGTAGGTACAAGGGTGTAACAACACAACCCTATCAAATTTATCCTAAGAACAATCCAATGCCATTTAACCCTACATCTATATCCTTGAGGTCAAATTATAATTATAAGGATTGTTTGAATATGAATACCTTGCATGATGTGTGTTGTGGCTTTGACCCTTAGTTGGTCACCTCATATAAAAGTTATAATCAATTATACCCTTTACCTTCTTTAAGATGTTCCATAAGAATTTATTGGTAGTGGCAAGTTTATTCACTAGTTTTGTTGACCATGTATCAATGCTAGTACTCCAAGAAACAACACCTTTGAGCCAACTAACTATTAAGGTGTGGAAATAAAAATAAAGCATGGATATGCATTATGTTGACATATAATAATGATAACCTCCACAAATAAAAACATGCATACATAAAATATTGATATTTTCTTCTCTCCTACAATTGGGAGACAGTCCTTATTTTAGAAGAATGACACAAGGGAAGGGAGGGATGACTATGCCATTAATAAGGCATGACATCCCACCCAAGTATAGAATAAATTTCTAGATTGGGAGAATGAAACTAGCACATATGAAAAAATTGAACCCCCATGAGCTCATTAAAAGGGTATTTTGGGTAGAGATTTGGAGGAGGTAGAAAAATGTGTTTATTTGGGTTGGATAAAGTCGGGATTGAAAGGAAGACGAGTAAGCAAAATTAGCCTCCTACACCAATCTAAGTAGGGGAGATATTACAAAATTTTCTACAAACCCTTAATATTTACAAATTCAAATGTACATTCATTTAACTTAATGAAATCCAAAATAGTAATAACCACAACAAAATATATATGTAGGGAAAACCCTTTTAGGATAAAAACCCACACTCCAAAAGCACAAGTCTTTGTATTATTAGTAATCTAAAATAGGTTACAATACAATCATAGAGCTAAGCTAATTTAGTAGTCTTCAATTGCAATGGGAATTTTTGAGTGAGTTCAACAACATAACGATACCCATGAAATCTTCAAACCTATACTACTATGCAAAATAACGAAGTACCAAATATATAGAACTATAAGAAGGCGACCACCTAGGATTGCCACATGGAATCAATCCAATGACTACGTGCATGTCATTGAGACTCTTTGACATGCATAGAATTTGCATGCATGCAACAACCTAGTATGAAGTGCAATATCATAAATAGGATGGGTATTAAATCTACATTTACCATTTCCAATGCCTTCCTCAACATGTATAACCCGGGCCTTCAACATGCAATGCACCTTGTGTGCATGCAAAACCATTGCATTCATAGGCTCCTCAATCACATGGGGACCACCTATCATAATCAGTCATTATTGACTCTTATGTTGTCATAATTTGTCATTTGACAAACTTATCATAATTCATCATAATTTTTCTTACAACTTATGGAAAAAACCATAAAATTAGCTCACAATGGGGTTGACCAAGTGGGACACCTATCTCCACCAAATTAGAATGCATGTCATCCTAGTCACTTGCCATGTAGGTTTCCACCTCACTAAAGTAGGTCCCACACAATGACTTCACAAGATGGACATAAAATTATAGGAAAATTAAATAGTCAAACAATTAAATCAGTAATTTAGTGTTAGGAACTACAAAGGTTGATACAACTTAATCCCAACATTCTCCACTTGTTGAAGACCTTTCAAGAGATGAAACAACAATCAACTACGAGGGATCGTGAGGCCCATAGAACTAAATCACTATCTAAACTTCTCCATGCTCACATACTTTGTCAATGCATCAACGACATTCATTAGTGTCAACCTTCTCCAATTTCACCTTCCCATATTCCACCATGTCATGGGTAAAATGGAATTGAACATCAATTTTCTTCATTCTAGCATGGAATGTAGGATTCTTTGCTAAGAAAATGGTACCCTGACTATTGATGTTGACAAGGTAAAAGCACAAAGCTATGTCACACTTTATAAAGGAAACAACCAACACTGATCCAACTTTTAAACTTGAATCACTAAAAAGTGGCATATATGTTTTGAATTTTGAAATTATGTAAACTAGTAAAATATGTATTTTTTAGTATATTTTATGTTTGTATTTTTTTAAAAAAATAAAAAATTATTTTAAACTAGTTTTTAATAAATTAACACTATAATTTAGTTGTTGATAAAATGCTGAAAAATGAAGTTGCATGAGACATCAAACTTTTTATAGTAAATTTTATTTTTTTTCTTTCAATTTTTTTGTGTATTTATAAATTGAAACTTTAGTGCATTGATATATTTTCTTCCAATTTTGATAAATACATATTTTTAAATAAATATTAAAATGTGCGTGAATCAAAACAGTTTTTTCCATTGGATGTCAACTTTCATATTAAATATTTATCTAAAATGGAAAAAAATTTATACCATCTTGAAATAGATTCTTTTATCTAGTGCATCATATTTTTTTCAAATTTTTTTAATAAGTTTTAGTATTTTTCCTTGGCATGGTAATCAACCTAATATTTTGTGTTGATAACCTACTTTAGTAAAAATAAAAAATAAAATATAAATAATAATTAAACTATTAAAATAAATATATTTTTAAAAACTACACTTATGGATCTACAAAAGGGTATTTTTTATATTTAAAAAAAAAATATATTTACATTAGTAAGAGTTATTGAAACTTCAAGTTTTCAAATAATTTTATTTTTTCGGTAAGTTGGACTCAAAGTGGTGCTCCATATATTTTTAGCCTACAATTTTAGTTGAGAAAGTTGTGTAAGTATCTAACGTAGCTAGAATGAATCTTACTAGATTATATGTTTGACCAAAACTGATTTTTAGTTAGAAATACTTAAATTAAGTTGTGCTGATAAGTTGGCTGAAAGTGTGACACAACTTTGTGTTTTTACCTCACAATAAATGCTAGAATCATCCATGCATCAAGCCCAACATTAGAACACAACCTCCTAAGACAAATTTCTCCTTGCAAGCATGATTAGTTTCCATATACTCTACTTCTATCATGGACAAAGAGATTACAACTTGTTTCTTACTCACTCAACTAATAGCAGCACCAAACATTGTGAATACATAACCACTAAATTAGATCTTTTGTTGTCAATATCACCCACCCAATCTAAATCCACATATCCATGAATACAAAATGAATGTCGAGGCCTAATAGGATAACCATGAAATTACATGGAATACTCAAAAGTACCCCTCAAGTATTTGAACACTCGCTTAACTGCATCCAAATGTACCCAAGTAAAAGTACAAAGTGGTGTCACACTTTTATAAAGGAAATAGCCAACACTGATCCAACTTTTAAACTCAAATCACTAAAAAGTGATATAGGGGAAAGGATCCAATAGTTGTGCACCCTAACTTTGTGCTTCTAATTATCCTACGTGGAAATTTCAAATCACTCCCAATTTTTTATAGCAACTTACTTGCCCAATCCCCTGCTTATAACTAAGGTTTCAGGGCCACATCATCAAATATGATGCCACATCAGCATGCTTTTTGTCAAGGTGTCCAAAAGGGCCCAAAAAAAAATGAGACCAATATTTGTGAGTTTACAACATGTTTTATTGAGTGTTGATGTGGAATCACATGATTAGTTGCTTTTTGGATCAAAGGAATACATTTTGTTTAATTATGGGTAGTCATCATCAACACTAACAACTTTAAAGTCACAACTATTGGTCCAATATTGATAAAAATATTAGGCATTATATAAACAACTACTATCACAACTATTGAAACATGCTCAGGTACTGGGTCCTCTCCCCTATATGTTTTGAATTTTGAAATGATGTAAAATAATAATATGTGTACTTTTTAGTATATTTTATGTTTATATTTTTTTGGAAAAAAACATTTGAATATTGTTTTTCATAAACTGACACTATAATTTAGTTGCTATAAAATGTTGAAAAATAAAGTTACATGAGACATCGATCTTTATATAGTAATTTTTTTTCCTTCAATTTTTTTTGTGTGTATTTATAACTTGAAACTTTAGTGCATTGATATGTTTTTTTTCAATTTTGTAAATATATTTTTAAATAAATTTTAAAATGTGTGTATATTAAAACATAGTTATTTTCATTCGACGTCAACTTCCATATTAACTATTTATCTAAAATAGAAAATAAATTATACCATCTTGATATAGATTCTTTTATCTAGTGCATCATATTTTTTTAATTTTTTAATAGGTTTTAGTATTTTTTCTTGACATGGTAATCAACCTAATATTTTTGTGCTAATAACCTACTTTTAGTAAAAATTAAGAATAAAATATAAATAATAATTAAATTGGGGTTGACCAAGCAGTGTAACGGTTAAGTTGCAAGGGCAGCAGTTAGGATGTCTAAGGTTCGAATCTTATAGTGGAGAGTGGGAATGTCACAAGGAGAGCGACAATGGGGTCAACAAAGGGAGTAGCAGTGGTGGATAGGGTGGTGGCAGCAGTATATATGGTGGCGGCAGCAGTGGATATGGTTGCAGGTGACAGTGGATATGGTGGTGGTGGTAGTGGTGGTTATGGTGGTGGTGGTTCAAAATGGCAGGGATGAGGTCCCTTGAATGTGGCCTCACTGGTTCATAGCTCCAGTCAAAAGCGTTCAGGGTGTTGTCCCTTAGTAGTGATTTACCGAACAAAAAAAAAAAAAACTATTAAAATATATATTTTTGAAAACTACACTTATAGATCTACAAAAGGGTATATTTTTATATTTAAAAATATATATTATTTACATGAGTAGGAGTTGTTGAAACATCAAGTTTTTTAATTTTTTCTTTGGTAAATTGAATAATGTGATCCTACTCGATACACCATCTCCAATATAACTTAGCTACTAAAGCTTGACCATTAAGACTAGCCTGTCACAACCCAAGGCCCCCTTCCCATTTTGACTTGCAGACCATCTCCCACTTAACAAGACTCCACTTTGAAGATGCCAAACTACCAACCTATAGGAACTATCTTGCAAGAGAATCCAGATCCTTAATGAAGCTAGGAGGAGCTACCTGAAGCATGCACCTATAGTTAGGAAGAACCTAAACCATAGGCTTCAGAAGCAATCCCTGTCCCACAAAAGACAACCACCTATGAGTCTAGTGATTCACTCTCACCTAAAACTTATCCAAAATACTTTTCCAAAAACCCTTAGGGAGGGGTCCAACAAAGAGAGGAGGGCCAAGATAGAGCATAGGGAGATTTCCAATCTAGAATTAGAGGATATGAGCAATCTATTGTTGAATAAGCAAGGACGTATTGAAAAAATAAATTGAATATTTAAATTCATTGATCTATTGGCTTGAACCATCTAGATAAATTTTCAATACCCGATGAAAATTAGAGGCTTCACTGATCTTAGCCGCACCCATCAAAGCAATATCATCGACAAACTATAAATGTGTTTGCATCCAGAAAGACAACTTAACCCTAATAGATCATCCTTGGATAGATCCCTAATTAACATGCCTCTTGATGACTCTCCCCAAACATTCAACCAAAATAATGAATAGGTAGGGCGATAAAGGATCCCTTTGCTAAAGACCTTTGGATGCTACAAACAAGGAAGATGACTCCCCATTAACAAGAATAGAAAAGGAAGTGGCCATAACACAACTCATCACCCACTTCACCCACTCATCAGCAAACCCAAAGGTACTAAGCACTTTTTGGAGGAAAGACCATTTGACCCTGTCATAAGCCTTAGCCATGTCAAGATTGACGAACATAGCTTTTTCCTTTGAAGCTGCCATAGAGTGGATAGTCTCAATTGCAATGACTACCCCATCCAATATTTTCCTTTCAACTACAAATCCTTTCTATTTCTTTAAAGATGAGCATGTCAATCCACCTCTTTAGCCTTTTTGTAATCAACTTAGATAAAATATTGTAGACCACATTACACAGAGCTATGGGTCAGAATTGGCTCAATCTGTCAGCCCCTTCACATTTGGAGATAAGAGAAAATAAGGTAGCATTCATGAACCTCAACATTTTTTTATTCCCTTGAGGTTCATGCACGACCTCCAGTAAATCCCATTTCATGATCTCCTAGAACTATTTAAAGAAATCTATCAGAAACCCATCTGGATCAAGAGCCTTCCCTTTCTTCATCTAGAAGTTAACTCCCTCCAATTCCTCTAGAGAGATATGTTGCATGAGGTGAACATTCATTTCCAAGGAGATAAGTGAAGGAATACAAGCAATAATATGATTCTCTTCTTCCAAAACGTCAGGATAATCTTCCTTGAAAAAATTAGCATAATAGTGTTCAACCTCTCTAGAAATCTCTTGAGAAACCAAAAGATTGCCTCAGGAAGACACAAGAGACGTGATCAAGTTCCCATGCCTCCTAGCCTCAACAAAGTTAAAGAAAGAATTCTTTTTTTTAGCCTTCCTACAACCATTCTATTCGAGCCTTCGGTTTCCAATAGGTTTACTCCCTCAACTTCTATTCCTCTAGAATCTCCAAGGCCTTTGACTCCTCCTTAAGATATTTTTAGAAAGGCATTTTTCTCTGATCTCACGTGTAATAGTGTCTAGGTTAGCTTGGGCAGCAACCTTAGCATGGAAGATGTTGTTGAAGCACTCTCTATTTGACTTATTGAGTTGTTTCACATACTGCATTTGCTTGACAAAGGAGTATATCACTATGTCAAATGTTGGTCTGCCCCGATGCCACCAATCTTCCATCAAATCCTGAGATGGGGATCTAGTAGCCACATAGGTTGGAACTTAAAAGAGCAATTCTTAGCAACATTATCCAAGGAAGTCAAAAGCTTAATTGGCCAATGATCAAAGCCCCTCTGATCTAAAATCTTTGACCTAGTAGCCCAATTTCCACCAATCCAAAAGCAAGAGACCAAGAACCTATCCAACCTTTCAACAATGGATTCCTCCCCACATCTCCTATTACTCCACACAAACTAGCCATTGCTAGGCTTTATATCCACCATATTTAAGGAAAAAATATTATCTCTGAGAAGAACAGTCGACAGTTCCAACCTTTGCAAACCACCCCTATTTTCTTCTAAATCAACAATAGCATTAAGATTTCTAGCAACAACCCAAGGATATAATGGAGCTAGACTCTGAATATACTGAATGTGAGACCAAAGAAAAGAATTTCTAAGAAATTCAATTGGGGCATAAATATTAGAAAGAAGAACAGTCTCTCCAAACTCCAAAATCAAAGCAATAATAGAAATAGAAAACTTACTAGAGAACCACCAGAGAGGGGAAATATTAAATGGGTTCCATAAGCAAGCCATACACTCTGCAATACCATGAGCACCAATACACTGAAATTGACTTCTCTACCAAATTTTCGGAGCTAAATTGCACATGCTCTACACAACAAGCCTTGTCTCTTCAATAAATAACATATCTGGTGAATGAACCCTCACCAGTTCACAAACAACTTTTTGTCTAGGGCCACTATTCAAGCCCCTTACATTCCAAGATAGAATAATCATTTTGAGGGTTGGAGAAGTGGGAGTCAATAGTTTTAACTGACCCTGACTCCACCTACGTCTCATCCATTAACTTAATGTTGTCTAAATCCTTCTTTCTCCCCACCTTAAGAGGTTTCTCTAAAGCCCCCTTCTTAAGATTCTTCTCCTGTAGCCCAAGGGGGACAAAATATTTACTACTTTTCCTAGTATCCAATTCTACCTATCCCAAAGAAGGTACATTTGCAGTTAAATCTGACTCAACATTCTTTATCATGCTATTAGTCTCCACAAGTTCCTCAGAAGACATGAAGGCAAGATCCATATCCATTTGAGCTACTACCATGCCACTCACTTGAATCTCCTAATTCGCAATACCTTTGGATGATACCTAATCTACCACCAAGTCTCCTATTTCAAGATCCAACATGCAAGGATTTACCTCCTATTGGCTTAGATCATACAAAACATCAAAGCGGTTGAAGATTTCACCATCCTTCCTATCCTTGAGAGTCCTTTTTTGCTCTCTGCACACATTGCGAGGTTTGACTAGACTGAATCCATCCTTATTTGTTGCTTCCCCAGATAAAGGAGTATTTCCTTTATCCAACTTAGGGGGTTTTTAGGGAACCTAGTTAAAATAATACACTAAAGAGCGAACTCTAGGGAATATTTTTTGAAGGTGACCATACTCATGACAAATCTGACACCTAAAAGGGAGAGCTTCATAATCCAATTTTTGTATCCACAATGTGGAACCAAGGTGAATTTCAAGAGAATCTGACAAAGGATTATTTAAATTAATTTCAATACATATGTGAGCATAATAAATTACCATTTTATCCAACATCTGTTGGGAAGGACCCACCAATTTTCCAAGCAACCAAGTGATTGAGTGAAGAATATCATTCCTCCAAAATTCTATGAAACTAGGGAAGACACACCCAAACAAGAATGCATGATGGAAATTCCTCCAAAGGGTTAAAGCCAACATGCCATGGCTCAATAAATAGATCCACTTGATTGTAAAAATATGGACCTCCTTCAAAGGCCTTGTTATGACCCACCATGCAATTAAAGACCACCAAAAAGTAGTTTTTAGCCACCAACATGATTCCATATCTCCCTTAGGGTTCCATGTGTGACAAGCCCATAATTGCAAAAAGGGAAGAGAAACATGGATTCCCATAAACTTACTAATCATATCATGATTCATCAAATAACTAATTTCTTCTTCTATTGAGGATGGTTGTATCATTAATATTGGATGATCTTGGCACCGCTCCAAACACCCATTAACTTTTGAGAGAGGACCCATATTCTATGACAAACCCTCCCCACCTGAGGATTTGATTAAAAAGTTTGTAGCACTTGCATGCATGGAAGAAGAAGGAACATTTCCAAACAAAACCTCTTGAAAAGACAAATTTTGTTTTGAAGAAGCTTCACCAACCATTGCCATATGGAACAAAAGAACAAGAACTCCCAATAAAAACTAAAACTATAAGCAAGAAAGTAGAGAAGCATCAAATGAAAGAGAGAGAAAACCCCAAATGGAGCCCCCAAAGGCCCAAGAAATTCCCCTACATTGTCACAGATCCAGTAAAAACCCCCTCAATCACCTTAAAAACCCATACAGCTACAAGCAGAAGAAGTTAGAGGCCCGAGAAGGCTATGACACAAGAATGCAAGCCCTATTGTGAGCCAAGCAGGCCAAGACCTCGCAACTCCACACTTAGACACACCATCCTTTCCAAGTCTTCATTGCTATTAATGAATAAATATTACAATACATTTTAGATTTATAATTATTATTCTAACTTAATTAAAATATTTTTCAAATATTTTAAAGGAGAGGGTTATGAAAAAGAAGAGGAATAAGATAACTTCACCATTCTTGTTGAGGCATTGTAGACATTCATGAAGAAAAGAAAGATATCCAAGAGGTTGTCTGCAATTACCATGGATGAGCAGGGAAACATATTGGCACAAATAGTTGTTCTCATAGTAGACAAGATCGAGTCAGACATGTTTCCTAAAGACTATCAAATAAGGTAGGTATACCTTGGTGTAAAAACTAGAGAAGGGGAAAAACAACCATTGTATCCACCATCCTTAAAAAAATGCAAAAGGATGAAAACACCAAGGAAGAATTGAAGGCTCAAGTATCCCGGTTCACATCATATGTTAATCATTTAATTGAACATGTTGATATCATTTCTCTTGCCCCAAATTTGCAAGTTGCACTCAATAAGGATGCTCAGTAACTAGACCCCGAGGGTTGGTTAACTATTGTTAAAGGGTGGAAAGATGAATTATAGTCCTTAACTAGAAGAATTTTGAAAAAGGAAATAAAGGAATACCATTGCATTAGTGATGAAGCCAGTCTAGCTCACCAAATGGAGCTAGAAATAAATGAAAAATTAATGGTTTGGGATGATTACATCCCAATTTTGCAGAAAATAAAGGCTAATACTATCAAGGATTTAATGAAGATAGCTGTCATAGAAGAAGAAGATCAAGACAAGCCAAAAAATGGCTAAAAGAAAGACAACTCTGAGTCAATATTTTGAACAAGTGCAAACACAAATTGAATAACAACAAGAACCTAGCAAAACAAGCTATGGTAAAAATAGAGCATTTTGTGGAGAATTTGGGATGCACTTTTTGAGAAACCTTGTCTTTAGTGGCCTCTTCGAGTAAGATGGTCACAAAGTTTGAGGAGTCACTACATGGTCAAATTAGTTAAATGGCCATTGACCAAATGATGACCTAAAAAGGAGAGTTGCAGACCTTTAGGAAGAGCTTGTTGGTTTTGTTGACTTGCAAGAGAAATTAGATAACTTGGCCTTTTCCCAAAGAATAAAACTAAAGTATCATAAGGGGCCTGTCATGGACACCATGAATGAAGTCATTTATGCTTCAGAAAGCTTTCCTTGATTAAATAAAACAATTGAACTTTATTGCAGTTTAAATCAGTTTTGTAATAAATCAATACCTTAAGTGGTAAAAACCAATTTGGCATTGATTTTTTAGTTAGACTCTAGTTTAGGAATTAGTTGTTAAGTTTAGTTAATTTTATATTCGAATAAGGGTTGATCGCCCCAATTGCACTCTCGGTATTTTTTAAATCCATAAAGTATGGGATGCATGGTTCTATATATTTTGGATGTTTGGAAATCGTAAAGAATCAAAAATTGTTTTGTTTGTAAGAAACTTATACAATTTTAGTGTGGACTTTCCTACTCTAGTTTGTGAACATTTTATAATATATCAAACTATTATGCCTGTTGCATGCATATGGCTCTTGATCATTGGTGATGACATGTTTATTTTGTTTATCTGAATTGAATAAATTAACAAACTCAATCTTGTTATTGTGATATTGAATAGGGTCTTGTCTCAGATCTATGCATGTTTTATGGTGATCTAATTTGATATAACTTCAAAAATCTTGAGATTATAAATTTCCTTTGAAGATTGTATTCGTACTAATAGTGATTGAGCGAATATTGATTACTTTAGTACTCGTTATTGTGATTTTGTTTGACCATTTCAAAATTGATAAATAGAATGAGATTTATCTTTTTCTATTTAATTTAAGTTTGTTCTTTAAAATTCTCTCAACCTTAAATCCTTTGATCTTTAATTTTATAATATTTTAAATCTTTGAAAGAGCACAATAATAATATAAATCTATTGCACTAACATGCAATTGGTTTTAAATTCAAAAGGAATGAATGTTTCTATTCAACATTACATATTTTGAATATATTTTTCACAATGTCTAAACTACTTAGGCCCTTTGTTGAACAAGTTCACATGAACTACTTAGCTATCCATCACGGCCAACACCTATCTTAAAAGGAACATTGGAGTAGGAATCTTTATCTTTCAAGAGGAGTAATAATTTAGCATTACTTAGCAAGTTGGTTGTGCTAAAATCACCATCAACACTACCTTGATCTATTGAATTTAATCTATATTTATTTATTTATTAAATCAAGATAGAAGAATTAAGAGTAGGGGATGATAATTGTTGAGAAAAAATATGTTTCAACATTATTTTTTCATTGTTCACATTTAATTATATTTATTTACTATCCATTCATATATTTGAGGTGGTCTTATTTAGAGTAGTATTAATTTTCATTTGTAGTTTGTAGTTTGGTTATTTTTAATTATCACTTAATTGTCATGAGAGTTGTTAAACGTATCTATGAAATTTATAAGATTTATAAAAAAAATCTAATTAAAAGGAGTATGAAAAGGAAGAGTTAAGTGTGGACTAGGAGAAGATCAAGAAAGATCTTTTTTTTGCATGTGCATGTTACCAAATAGACAAATAAGATCAAGTGAAGAGTTCTAGTTAAAGGATGAAGTTTCTAATTTATATTTTGGTTAACTTTTCTTGATTAGGTGTTGGGATGAGTGTTGATTTTAGCCTATGTTTTCTTTTATAATTTTTAAAACCATTGGTGGTTTCTAGTTTTGAGTCTGTCTAATATTATTGCATAGTTTGAAGCTATATATGACTTTATGATTTTACAAAAGATTATACTACCAAAATTTCTCCAAACTTGTATATTATTTCTCCTATGAAGGCTTGATTATGTTGATGTATTGTAATAGGATTTTGTATTGTGAATAAATTGGTTTGAGTTTTGGGTGTTGGGTTTTCCTTGAAAGGATTTTTCAGAGTAAATACTATATTGTTGTGGTGAATGTTTTTACATGTGTTTTTTATTTATGAAATTGTTAGATCTTGTATGCATTTCTCTCTTCATCGGTTAATGTAGGAAGTGTTTCCACTATCATCTTCCCTTCAATAATAAAAGGTAAATTTAAAATAAAATAAAAAAAAGTGGTTGATATAGGATGAATTTGAAGATAGGGAGACCAAATATAAAGGCAATTTATATTAGAGAAACAATAAATAAAATTGCTAATGGTAGCTAGATTATTTTGGAAAAAGTGGTTCTAGACCTGAAGGAAAAAGTATTGAGCTTGGTGTTTGGGAGAGGGTTTCTACTTTTTTTTTTTGTCTCCTATCTACTTCCTACATTGTTGCAATCATGTTTCATGTTTTTCCTACTTAATTTCTAGGATGTTGTCTTGATGTGATTATTGCTATTATTACTATAAAAATGTAAAAGGGTTGGGGCCCTTTTAGAAACTCATATGTGCCCATTAATCACAAAAAAGTAAATGTTAAAGAGGAAGGGGGAGAGACATATGGTTATGTTTCACATTTGATGAAAAAAATTAAGGCTTAACAAAGTTCAAAGGAATCACATTTTCTTCCACTCTCTTTTTTTGATTGTGTATAGAAAGAATATTGTTTGTTTGTTGTGCTAGCATCTTATGGAGTTTGAGTGAAATAAGGATGTGTATAACTAGAGAGTGCAATACTAGAGTCTTTTGTGTTAATCATTTACGTTGTTTTTGGTGTATGTTGGTGTTTCTCACATTTGTTTTATCGCTATTTTAAGTTGCTAAACACTAAATGGTTCATTTGGGAATGGGCCAAGTATAAACATGTAAAGTGGATTCACAAAAATAGGGGTTGAAAAAGAAAAGTTAGCATTCAAATGTTGTGGAAATAATATATGATCTTTTTTTAAAGGATAGAGTTTTGGACATGCATGATCTTATACAAAGAAACAATATTGCAATCATGATAGCTTCTAAGATAACAAAATTGTAATTCAAAATAAAATATATATTTAGATTAGAAAAGAGTTAAGTGTGATATTGAAGACAAATTTAAGATTAATTTATATGCCAAATAATTAAAATAGACATAATCATATTTAATATTTATAAAATACTAAAACTAAATAGAAAATAGAAAAAAAAAAAACATTTTTTATCTTCACATCAATAATATTACATAAAAAATTAAATATATTTTAAACCTTTTTAACAAATTTTCAAATAATTTGGAAATGATTTGAAAATATTTTTAAGTTCAATTTGTTATATAAAAATTTAAATGATCACAACTCTCTCATGTTAAAATTAAAAACTTATACACCCTTTGCTACTTCACTGAAATGGATAACTTTCTCTTGTTAAAGCTAAAAACTTGTATACCTTTTATTTCTTCATTGAAATCAATTATTTTGTTAACTCATTGATGATGCCTTTTTCGTGAAAGGTCTCTATTAATAATTTGGATTTACAAATCAAAGATTTAGAACTATGTTTTCTTCGTTGAAATCAATTATTTTGTTAACTTTTGATGATATTAATAATTTGGATTTACAAATCAATGTCATTCATAAATTTGTTAATACATAAGGGGGAGAGTTTTGAAAATTTATCAATTTTGGATTTAGAACTATGTTTGAATGAGGTTACAAGATGAGGTTTAAAAATTAATGGTGGTCGTATAATATTTTTAAAGTAATTTTGTATAGTAAATTAAAGGGTTTATTTTACAAAATCTTTAAAGAGGTAGTATTAGAAGTTGTGGTATTTTAAATTTAATTTATGAATTATTTTTATAATAATTCTAGTGAAAATTATATATTTTAAAGAGATACTACTTAAAATTTGAATGAAATATAAATATTAATGATCATTTCATCCAACCTTAAAGTAAACATTAATTTTTTTTTAAATTTTTGTATAAATGTAAAAGATACATGTGTGGATATGGTAGATATTTTTAATATAACTTTTTGATATCGTTAATGAAATTTTTTATATCTGGTTTAACTTGATCAAAAAATATAAAATTAAAAAAAGGGTATTATGAAGCATAGAATGTGGCAAACTTTCAAATTTTAAAAATGAAATTTGTTAATATTTTTTTATGTTTATATCTATTAGGCATCTATCTATTAGGCCTTGAATTCACTACTATACTTGCAATTAATTCCTTTGCAACCTTGAATCACTCATAAGGAAAATGACATTGGGAAAGAAGAAGATAACAAGAATTAGCTTCCTATACGATAACTATATTTTAATGATTTACAAAGTGATTGTTGTTAACGAAATTTAGATCAAGTTTAAAGATAATCAAATATAGTTTTGGGTTGTTGAATTTGTTATATGAAATTAAATTTAGTTAATATTGAGGGAAATGAGGAAAATGTGTACGTTAGCTATAGATGATTCCAAACATGAGAAATTACTTATTTTGAATTAGAAGCCTCTTTTTTAGTTATAGAGCTCATCTTGGTATAATGGTTGACTTCTAAAGCAACACAAGATGAATGTACTAAGGGCTCAACACAAGACGAATGCATTAAGGGCTCTATGAGGGAATAATTTGAGGGTGTATACCCCTAAGATGCAAATTGTTCCTCTCCTTCTAAGGTGATCACCAATTGATAAATCATATGACCCACATAAGATAAGCTTATCGATGCTCTAACTTGATGGTAGTTAAGGAACATGCTCTACTTGGAGTGCATTTTTCCATACCCCAGAGATGGCAGGATGGATTCCACCAATGACATGTAAGCAATGGATGTATTATGTTACTCTAGAGGCCTAGATGGTTTCCGCTAGTCACATGCAAGCCTTAGTGCTAGTAGCATGTTGGTTAAGGATGCCTAATGCTACTCTAGAGGGTTGTATGATTTCTTCTAATGGCATCTAAGCGATTGATGCTATATTCTAACACTTAGTTGTCTAATGGACTACAAGGAAAAGGGAGTTCTAAAGAAAAATAGGTAAGTAAATTTTTTGTCTAACCCTCATAGTCCAATCCTTAGCATGCCCTATCATGGAAGTGGTAACCTAGATTAGTAGTTGTAAGAACCTACTTCGATGAATGGTCAATAGGTAATTACCTTGTGCATGATAGGCTAGCATGATGGACATATCTCAATGAGCCAGGAATTCCACTTGGATGGAGTGGATAGGGACTAATATCCACTTGGCTGGCATCACATTACACCCTCTTTTGAACCATGGATGAGATATCTAATGTCTCTTTTCCCCCTAAAACTGTTTAAGTATTAGTAATGGGTTTAATGGATTCAATATTAGAGTTAATATAATTTACAAGATGAAATGCCCTAAAATGATGTGTAAACTACAATATGTAATAATTACACAAGGATTCTAAAGTAAATAATTAACATGGTAAACCGAATAACACATCCATATAATTCACTCAAGTTAATATCAAAAACAAAATAATCTAATATATTTTAATATTAATAGGCATCAATAATTTGATGATAAAAAAATTTATATCATTTATAAGCAATAATAATTTAAATAAACTAAACATTTAAAACAATGACTTCAAATAGAGTTGGATAACACATACTTGTAATTCTCAAAGAGGTTGTTATCAAACACGTAGAGGAATAATTATAGGTCCAAGCTCTCCACGACAAGGAAGCACCCTCAGAGGAATCGATTCTTACACTGAACCCAACCCACCTTCACGATATAAATAACACAACCCTAGCTAGGAAACTCTTGGGTGTACGTTGTACCTCGAGTTGGACACACACTGTGTGCCCCTTCTCCAAATGCCTCAATGTCGGCCAAGGACCTTAACCTTCACTCTTTTCTGCCTTTTGAATTCTTGTGTTTCTCCCTCTAATTCCTTTCCTTTTTCTCTTCTCTCCTTGAATGTTCTGATGACTTTTCCAAATCTCACACAAATGCTTTATATAATCCGTAAGAGGTGGTTTCCAAATCATCACACCCTTTCACAAAATTTTCCTTTAATAAATTATTTAAATACATAGTTATTCTTCCCTTTTTAAAGTATGTTTATACATATACTTTATTAATCTATTTTAACCAAAGGATCATAATATCCTCTTGTTTTCTATCTCCCTTTTAATCCTATAGGGTCATTTCATAACTTTTATTCTCTTGGAAAAAAGCCACATAACCTTTCTTCCCTTGTAAATTAGTTGTTGTTCTTAGTAGCATGAGATGCATCTTCATAACAACTCAAAAAACACATAATCAATAATTGAAGAAATTGATATTAAATATCTTTATTCTTCATAATATATACTATATATAATTTCAACTTCATCTACATCCTTTTCTTCTTTTAATTTATATATTTCTCTCTTTTCGATTTAAGTTAACAAGTACTTTCGAGAGATTCATTTTTCCAATCAAAAATATGACAAAACTATACATGGACACATATCAGGAATTTACAATCAAAGAAACTAAAGTTATAACATATTTTCAACTTTATCAAATTTCTCTAATTCAACCCATTTTCTTTAATATAAATGTTCCAATCACTTATATGCAACTTCAACTTTAGATTTACAAAATTATTATCATGTGTGACATAACATTTACCTTGAATTGTGGATCTTGAGTGTTCCTTTTCTGACGTCAAGTCCTTATGTGAGTAGCATCTAGCTAAGTTGGATGCCAAGGTTTTGGATACCAATGCGGACATCAAGGAACTGTTGCAAGCCTACCAAATTTCTGTTAAGAATAGTGTTGATTCCTTGGAGATCCTGTTTCACAAGATTAGTGAGCTAAGAGGAGACCAACTCTACTTTATTGAGCTGATGGAGAAGGACCAGGTGACTAAAGGTAAAGGGAAAAGGGTTGGAAAAGATGATGGAAAAGGCCCTACGACTAAAGGGAAGGGTAACCTGAGGAAATCCTTTGAGGACAAGAAAAAATAACTATTGGACATAATTGGCCTTCATAGGAACCAAGAACTTGAGGTGGCCAACACCTTAAGGAGCATGAAATAGTGTCCAATTCTGTTTTTTTCTTTGTTGTTTTTCTTGTTGTTGGGTCTCTGTTTGTTTCATGTTGTTTTGTTGTTTTTTTGTTGATGGTTGTTGGTAATGGTTTAATGTTTCATCTTTAAGCAACATTTTGTATGTTCAGTTGTAAAGGGTTCTGGGTCCCTTCAAAACCTGTTTTTCTCATATAATCAAAATTTTTATTGTAACTGTGACCAATGACATAGTGAAGGTTAACTACACTCGATCCATATGAATTTGAGGCATATTTAACCCACTAAGCATTAATCCCAATAAGATCATTCACTGTAAACAAAGACAAAGAATCCATTAAAACTAACATTCTAAATAATGAAAGCTTGAAAAACCCCTAATCTAAGACATTGAAACTTATCCTATTGGGGGAGTGGTGTCGTATTGATGTGGAATGATGACCCTTTCCCAATCCCTTGGATAATGAGCTTGTTTCAATTAATTTTATTGAAGAAAACTGATGAAACCATTGATAGATGTGTATGAAAACATGATTTAAAGCTAAATGAATATGACACAAGTTATTTTAACATGATTTATGCTAAGATGATTGATATGGGTGTATGCAAATGTACTCTAAATGTATGCAAACTTAAAAATATTAAAATCCTAATTAACAAATAAGCTAAATGTATGCATCTATTTTATCATGGAAGCCATTAATGGAAGCTTAAAACTAAGATGCAACTAAAAATGAACTAAAATATGATAAAATGTGAGTAAAGTATGAGTGTGAGTGTGAGTGAATTCAATAACATAAGTTTTCAATTGAAAGATGGATTCATTTGTCTCCAAATAGTGTTCTATTTATGGAAATCAAATGAAAAATGAAGGGTTGAGATCTAAAAGATCAATCAACGGTCAAGGATGAAAGGAAGAAGAGGCATGGATCACAGATTCTCATCAACAGGTGAGAATGCAAGATGATATTTAATCAAGGGTTCTCATTTGTTCCAAACAAACACACTTTTGACCTACACACATAGGTCGCAAGGTAACTTGCTCAAGAAGTCACAAGTTTAACTTGCTTAAGAAGCCAAGTGAGAATATCCCTTTTTCAAATGATTGGAGGAGAGAGAATATTCTCATGGGTGAGGGAAAAAATGATACTTTGCAATTTAGAACAAAGTTTTAATTGTGCAAAAAGGGGAAGGAATATTCCCCTTTTGGAGGAATGTACAGAGGAATATTCCCTTGCAAGTGGAAGAATTAGTAATTTGATAATTAAAAAAAAAATTAATTATGTAAATTAGGGGAATTATATGATATTGATTTAATGAAGATCAAATGAAAAGCAATGGATGAGATTGGTTTGATCTATCAATGGTCACAAATGAAAGGAGGATGAAACATGGATCAAGGATTCTCATTAATGGATGAGAATCAAGGATCACATGGATCAAGGAAAGATCAAGGGCTCACAATCATGCAAACAAACACACTTTGCAACAACTTAAAAAATATGTTTCAAAGTTTGTTTGGAGTAATCATTACCTTTTTTTGGAGGAAAATAGGAGAATATTCTTTTGGAATATTCCCTATGCAAGTGGATGAGAGGGAAATTAGCAATTTAGTTAATTAAAACTAAATTTGAATTTGCAATATAAGGAATTTGAGGATATTCATTGAATTATTGATTTATTTAATGAAAAAGAGATGCAAATATGATATTTGATTAAATATTTTAGGTTATTTAATTAAATAAGAGAACTTAGTGTTAAAATTAAATAATTTGCATTATTTAATTAAATCGGATGAAATGTCAGTGTGAGAGGGGGTGAATTAACCCAATTAGGTCAATTAGATTAATAGGTGAAAATGAGGAATTTAATTAAATAATTAGGCTTATTTAATTAAACAAGCAAAAAGAGGATGAATTTGAGGACAAAATGATGTTAGTTAGCCACTTTGATCCATCAAGACATTTTTAGGTGTCTACATTTTTCCCCTCTTTGAAGCAATGTACTTGTTGTATTGGTTTAAAGACTGATGTTGATTTTGATGCTGATGATGATGCAAAAACGAATATTAATGATCTCTTTAAGATATCGATAGCCAAGCTAAAGTTGATTGATTTGATTGATTGATTGATAACATTGTTGAGGATTCACAACAATGCAAGGATTGTGTTGAATAACATGAGTATTGGTAGGGAAAGATATATCCCAATGATGATTGATTTGATAATTTGATCAAGATTTGCTAGCAAGGCTAGGAATAAAATTCGTTAGATAATTTGATATCGATATGATTGAAAGATGATTGGTTGCCACCTCGAGAGATCGATCGGGGAATAAAGTGTTCTTATCGGGCTCACGATAGGTGAAAATCAGACTTATGCTTGAGATGCTTGATATTTCAAGTTGCTTTTGAATCAAAGAGCTACAAATTTTCAGATTGTTGAGCTGAAGATGATATAGATGCCCCACTGTGCCCCGATGGAAGAGGGATTGATGTTGTGATAGCTTAGATATTAATGTAGACAGATTTCATGATGTATAGACAATCATCAGCTATGGGTAGCCTCATGTATATTTTGATGTACATCACATAGATTTGATGTTTGGATAAAATTGTTAGTAAAAATAGAATAATAAGAAGAATAAGATGAATGGATTAACCATTGATTTTGAGATTGATTCAAAAAGTCCAACAAGTCCATGATGCACTGAGACTTTATTAGATGATGGTGGTGAGAGATGATGATGATGATGATTTTCTCATATCTTGGGATTGGGATTTTTCGTCATTCCTTATTGTTTGATATAACACATATATACGATGCATCAAGGTATTGATAACGAGGATGGCGTTGTATCTAGTGTAATGTAATTTGACTCTGTAAATAGATAGGATAGTTCTTGTTCACAACTTGACATATGAAGACCTTGTCGGAATGTAGTTTAGAAGCTTAGAATATATTGGACCAAAGCATGCACAATATTCAACAATCTACTCCAAACAACTTCCCTACACACAACTAAGCAACTATGCACCAAGATTATTTTAAAAGAATACCCACAAGCACAACAAACGAAAGATAATGATCGATGCCCCATTCTTTTCTCTCTAAATCATTTTGATAGAAATCATCGAGAGGTCCTTGGAATGGGCCATTAAGATAAATCAGAAGAAAAGATCAAAGACAAATAGTTAGTGTTATCTATATCTCTTGCCTAGTTTAATTTAGCTAAGGTGGTTTCTGATACTAATTTCCATCGCAGGAAGGATACATCCTAGGACATGTTGATCAAATGGTTTGATTTAGGATGATGATGCCATGATGAGACACTGATACAAACTTCACTGACACATTTACCTATGATCTAGACTTTAGATTTTGACACTTAGGTTCTCACTTTATGACTTGCGACACTTGTTTACTACTTGTTTTACCAAAGGTTGAAAATGACGATTGATTTATTATGGATGAAGGTTTATTTCAGGTGAAAGTGAGATGGGATGGATGGGTTTTGGATTTTTTGGAATATTTCAATGTTTCTGATATTTTGAAATGTTTTGAGGTTGTTTTTGAGTCTTTTTGAAAGTTTATGCGAATGTTTATGTTTTCATTTTATTTTTTTGAGGTTGTTTAGGCCTTTTGAATGTTTTCTAATGTTTTTGGGATTTTTTGAGATTTTGAATGTTTTTGTGTTTTCTGATAGTTGAATGTTTAAGGCTTTTGAGATGTTTGAATGTTTTAGGGTTTTACAAATATTTGAATTTTTTAGGGATTTTCAAGAGAATATTCGAACAAGAACCTAACCTAAAAGACCTATCCTAGGGGCTTCGGGGGCTGATCAAAGATAAGCCTTTCCTACATTATACACACAAAGACCATGTAGTTTGACTCACTCAACCTATTTACAAGATGAGAAATGCACATGTGATGGAATGACAAATTATTATGACGGACTCTTAAAAGACCGACCTAGGGTGTCTCAGGGGCACATCAATGATGGCCTTGCCTACATTCAAGCTCAGAGATGACGTAGTTCGACAAGGGTATTTCTTTTTGGATTTTTGATGTTTTGACCTTTTTAGGGATTTTGATGTGTTTTGGATGTTTTGGATTTTGACTTTACAATTTTGTGAATATTTTTGGATTTTAGTTGTACAAGATTTTGATGTTTTTGGATTTTTTGATGAACGTTTTACGAATTTTTTTCGAAATTTTGATGAGATTTTATGAATGTTTTTTGGATTTTTGATGAGATTTTATGAATGTTTTTGGGATTTTTGATGAGATTTTATGAATTTTTTTGAGATATTTGATGAGATTTTATGAATGTTTTTGGGATTTTTGATAACCTTAAGATATACAAGAGCCTGATGTGAGTTAGAATGAATTTCCCCCAACATGATATGATAGACTACCTTGATACAGGTAGGACAAGCTAACCTTTTGGAATATGCCAAGTAGTACTAAGGGGATACGATACTTCACAACATAAAGCTATGATAGGGACACAAACAAATGGTGGAATAAATAAGATGAATGATGTGATGGATGGATGGTGATGCAAAGAATGATAGGATAAAGAACCAAAGAATGGATGGAGGTGCTATATTTATGCAAGGGGCATGTTTGCCAAGTTTTCACCAAGGTACTTTCCCAAAGCACCACCAAAATAGTTTTCACTAGAGGATGATTTTTTTCTTTACTTTTTCAATTCTTTTTTCTTATTTTTTTGGATTTTGATCATTTTTTTATTTTTTTTGTATTTTTATATTTACACCCTTCAAGGCTAGGCATAAAAAATTTTAAGATGCAAGTTGTTGGTGGATTCCTGCAAGGGTTCACCTTCAGGTGTTGACAATTGATATGATCCTGATCCATAGCTTGTTGTGATGACAAAGGGACCCAACTAGTTAGGCTCAAACTTCCCTTTGCTATCCTAATCTAGAAGGTTCTTTTGATTTTGCTTTAAGACAAGATCCCCTACCTAGAAAGATCGACATTTAATTTTATTGTTATAGCTCTTTTTCAGTCGATTTTGATATAGTTGCAAGTGATTGAGGGAGTGAAGATGATGCTCATCCATGAATTCTAACTCATTCAGCCAAGACACTCTGTATTCTTCATTGATAATTAGGTTTTGTAGTGACACTCGCAATGATGAGAGCTCAAACTTAATAGGAAAGATGGCTTTTGATCCATAGACCAAGGAGAATGGGGTTGAACCTATAGGCATGCAGATACTAGTTTGATAGGCCCAGAGAGCGAGATTTAGCTGTAGATGCCAGTCACGACCAACTTCATTGACTATTTTCTTTAGGATTTTTAGGATAGTTTTGTTCATAGCCTCAACTTGGCCATTGCCATGGGGATAACATGGGGTAGAGAATCAGTGTTGGATGTTGAGTCTTTGGCATAGCTCTTTCACATCCTGAATTTTGAAGGGTGTTTTGTTGTCTAAGATAAGGGTTTGTGGAACATCGTAACAACAGATTAGATAGTTCAAGATAAATTTGGAAATTTTCTTCTCTGTTATGTAGGTCATAGGAATGAGTTCAACCCACTTGGTAAAGTACTTAGTGGCAGTTATGATAAACTTGTGGCCATTGGATGAGGTGGGAATGATTTTTCCTATGAGGTCAAGTCCCCACTATGAGAAAGGCCAAGGTGTGACCATCAGTTGCAATTCTTGAGCTGAAGCATAAATCAGATCTCCATGTTGTTGACACTGGACACATTCTACACATACTAATGGGCTTCTCTTTCCATGGTTGGCTAGTAGTACCTGACCCTCAACAGTTTCTTAGCTAAAGTCATACAAGTAGAATGGGAACCACATATGCCATCATGTACTTCTATTAAAGTAGTTAAGGATTCCTCTTGGTTAAGACATCGTAGTAATGTCCCTTTGATGCTTCGGCAGTAAAGGGTATCACCTAGGATCAAAAATCGAGATTTTTTTTAACAAAGGTCTTCTTAAGGTTTGAGGTGATATCGGATGGGAAGGTTCCTCTACTTAGGTAGACAAATATGTCATGATACTATGGGGATCTAGGATCGGCAATGACACACATGAATTTAGATTTAGGGATCTCAAAATTTGGTACGAGAAGTTCTTCTACTAAGAATTCACATTGTAGGACGTTGTTCGACATGTCTAACAGTGACTCGATTGTTGCCATAGCATCTGCTATTCTTTTGTTCATATAAGGAATCTACTCAAAAGTTATGTCTATGAAAAGGTCCTTAAGAATTTCCACCATCTTCTTGTAATGAGTAAGCTTTTCGTCCTTATTTTGGTAGTCATCATTGACTTGGTTGATAACCAACCGAGTCTCCATAGACTTTCATCTCTTGAATCTTCCATTCAACTGCTATCTCAAACATGTGATTAGGGCTTCATATTCAATAATGTTGTTAATACACGAGAATGATAGCCTGTATGACTTTGGAATGTAATCACCTTGGGGGGTGATGAAAAGAATACCTACTCCTAATCCATGTTGGGTGAATGATCCATCAAAATACATCTTCCACTGACTTGTGATATTGATAAGGAACACTAACTCATCAAGGAATTCATATATCAATGAATTCTCAGCATCAATAGGTTCCTCTACTAGTTGGTCTACAATTTATTGTCCTTTGATTGCCTTATGCTCCACATACTCTGTCAAATTCTGTTAAGATCATTACCCATTTGGCCATTCTCCCAATGAGAATTGCTTTAGACAACACGTATTTCAATGGATCAGTCTTAGCAATAAGTTTGATTTTTTTTTGATACGCAAGGTAGTATTTATATTGATTTTATAGAAGTATACATGCATCTACTAAGCAGGGATTAAAGGTCCATCCTAGACTCCAAGCCGATCAAAAAAATTCCCAGTCGGGATAGAAATCCATCATTTCAACATTCACAGTCCCATTGCAAGCATCACATAACAAACTACTATAAGCTTTGATACAAAAAATTTAGGTCGGAGGCCGAGCCTCATCCAGCTTATAACAAAATTAATGTGCCACTGCACTAATACTAAAAGTCCATCCAAAGTTTGACAAGCTATAAAATATTAAAACTTGAAAAAACTTCAAACACAAAGGCCGAGCCTCACATGAAACCGTTTATTTCTACAAACCTTACGAAATCTTCCATCCACTCCAGCCCCTCCTCTGACACAAGCTTCAAATTTCTCTTCAAGAACTCCACAACCACGTCTGCTAACTTTCTGTGCCTCGATAGTGTAGGCCCTTTGATGTCTAAGATGAAGGGGAAGACTTTAACAACATCATTTGTTTCCCATAGGAGATCCAAGTCTGTAGGACACAGGATTCCTTTGCCTTTAAAGGCCACCTTTAATGTCTTCTCAAGATCTCCAAGCAATTCATCACAAAACAGTCACACCATCATCTCCTTTGCCTTTGCCTTCGAAGTGTCTAGGTCCAAAAGCACTGCCAAAAACCAAGAGGAGATATAAGCATTATCTCTGGCAAATTCCTTTCTTTCCAAGTGTTCTTTGCCTAGAACCATTTTGACAACAACTATTGACATCGGATCATCCTCGAGCAGAATTTTCTTTAACCTCTTATCTGTAACCTCCTGAAAGGCTATCTGCCCCTTCGTGGCCACCAAGGAGATTGTTGTGTCAACACCAAAACTTTCCAACCCCTCTGCCAAAATATGGATGATGAACTTCAACTTCGTCGTCCTCGCCATTTGTAGAACTTTTAACAGTCGTTCCCTGCACAGAAACAAAAGACAATACTAGATTTCGAAGACCATACTTTAAAAATGACTTCATTAGTTCATTTAATAAACCCGTGAGATGTTAAGCCAAGCCTCCGCACATGAGTCTGGATAATGGCAGAGCGAGCATATTGTCCTTGCCATGAAAGTATGCTACATCCTTCGTCCTTCTGCCTACATACAACTATCACTTCGTGTGAAGTGAGTCGCCACTCGGCCCTTCAGCTTTCGTTTTCATTATTGTCGTGTCCTACATGTCACGCTAACGGTGCTTTGAGTTCTGAGCCATACATTCCCCCTGTCATGCTCCAAGGTTTCCGCTATTTTCATGAGCGACTAACTTAAAATGATCCCCATCTCCTCCCTTCGGCTATTTGGAAAAGACTTGGGGTGACATGGCATTGCCACTCCACGAACACCGTGTCCATCCCAACCACCACCTCATGTTTTCCCTGTGATGGCTTGACGCGTGACCAAATGAGGGGTGGGGGAAACCCACCCTACCACCCACAGCAATAAGTTTGATTTTATACATGTAATGTAGAAATTTTTGTGAAGCAAAAACTAATGCTAAGTAGGCTTCCTCAATAGATGAATAATTCATTTCATAGCCAACCAAGGTCCTGCTGATGTAGTAGATAGCCCTCTCTTTTTCGTTTCCATCATGTTGTGCTATAAGAGCACAAATGTCATTGATGTAGCTAAGATATACAAGATCATTGGTTTGTTCAGTATTAGTGGCATAAGCACTAGAGGTGTCAATAGATAGTCTTTGATCTGCTATAGATATTTGTCACACTTCTCATCCCACTTGTAAATTATTCCTTTATGGAGAAGATGCGAAAAAGGGTGGATTTTATCTGATAGTTGTGCTATGAATCTTCTAATGAACTGCAATCTTCCTTGTAACCCTCTCATCTACTTCAATGTTTGTGGTGGTTCCATGTCTAGGATGGATTTTACCTTTGCTGGATCAATTTCTATCCCTCTTTGTGAGGCGATATAGCCAAGAAGTTTCCCCAATGTAACGTCAAAAAGACACTTTTTTGGATTCAATCGTACCTTGTATTCTTCAAGTCTGTCAAAGATGGGTCCTAAGACTTGTATGTGCTCATTCTTTTTCTTTGATGTTTCCAAAATATCATCTACATAATCTTCAATTGTTTTGTGGATGATGTCATGAAAGATGAGGGTCATTGTTCTTTGATAGGTTGCTCCTACATTCTTTAACCCGAATGACATCACATTCCAACAATGTGTTCCCCATGGACAAGTGAATGCAGTTTTGTGTTGATCCTCCTTGGAGAACATGATTTGATTGTATCCTGAAAAACTGTCCATGAGTGATAGCATTTCATGCCCAGCTATTAAGTCTACAATGATGTCGATATTGGGAAGAGGGAAATCATCCTTTGAACATGCTTTGTTTAAGTCTCTGAAATCAGTGTATATTCTTATACCCCTAGTGGGTTTTGAGACTGGTACTAGGTTTGAAACCCACTCAGGATAATTTATCAATTAGATGAATCCAATGTCAAGAAGCTTTTGTAACTCAAGTTTAACTAAGAGTGCTATCTAAGGCTGCATCTTCCTTAATTTTTACTTTACAGGTTTGGCTTCAGGATAAACTACTAAATGATGCACAACTATTTATGGATCAAGCCCTGAATATCTTTGTATCACCATGTAAAGTTAGCTCTTCGCTCTTTTAGGAATGCTTCTAGGTTATTTTCTTCATCCAATAAGGATTCAACATAGAAAGTGATCTTAGGTTCTTCATTTGTTCCTACATTGACTGGGTTCATCTTTTCTGCTAGCATTGTTGACTTCTCTAGATACATTGCACTAAGGGGGAGATTGAATCCCTCATCCTTGGGCGCTTTAGAGAGGTTTTTGCCCTTGGTTACATCCTTTATTTTTACTATTTTGGGATTAGAGAGTGCCACAGTGTGGTTTTCACTCAAAGATCTGCATGCTAGTTGTATTTCATCAATTTTGTGACTGAAGGATTCAATTGTCTCCCCATTGTATGCCCTTGTGTCCAACTCTATGTCAAAACCTTCGTTGTGATATGCCCATAGTAAGTTGTCACAGAGTCCCATGAATTCTGAGATCATTTCATCATTTTCAAATAAATCTAGAATTAGTGGTCCTTGTTGGTCCATGTCAATGAGTTGAGGATATACTAGGCGTATTTCAATTGGTTGATTGCTCAAGGAAAAGGATGTAACAGATCATGAAGAGGGAGTTACTTTCAAATAGGTCAACAACATCAAGGGAGAAGTCATCAAAGGTGGTATCACGTGATGTAGGTAACCAAGAGGAAGCCTTAGCTCGTTTAACAGGAATACCTTTTCTGATAAGTGTAACCTTGCTAGTAGTACAACCTAGGCCAAGATTCTTTAAGTGTTTCTAAGGAATGATAGGTTCTAGCACACCATTGTCATTTTTCCCTAGTTTCTCATTCTTTTTGTATCCCAATTTCTGCATGAGCTGCAAGCCTTTGTTAGCATCTTCCATGGGAAGAACAAGGATAGGTTGTTCATCTTGATATAGCAGTTTAGAGACATCCTCCTTATTAACATCTTCTTGATTCAAATCCCCCCACTTGGTGAAGGTGGTAGCTGACAATTTCAGGTGCTTTATTACTAGATGTGGGTTTTCCATGTGACTTGGGAGAAATAGGTAGCTCCCCCAACATAAAAGTTTCCTTCATTAGTTTATAGCTTCCACATCCATCATCCCGGATCACTGCTTTGATGTCAGGTATATTCTGCACAATAGGTGTTTTTGTTTCTAAGGTAGATGCAAGGGATGATGGATCAAAAAATGAAGTAGATGGTGTAGGCACTTTTTCATTCTTTGGTACTTGGGGGATTTTATAGAACTTGGCTTCAAGATTTTTGTAGTAGTAGAAAGGCTCATGATCTCTATGGATGGTAATTTCTTGACCCTCAAAAGGAAACTTCACACATTGATGATAGGTCAAAGCTACAGCTTTTCGGGCATGGATACATGGTCATCTAAGTAGGATATTATAGGGAAGATCAAGATCTAACACTTGGCATGTAGTCTCTACAATGATAGGTCCCACTTGGATGGGGAGTGCAATAATGCCTTGTGATATCCGCTCTTGGTCGTCATATACTCTGATAATGGTTCTCTTTGATTTCCCAATAATATACTCTAAATAACCTAGGTGCTTGATTAGCTGAAGGGTGAAAATGTTTAAACCAACACCTCCATCTACTAAAACTCTTTTGACCTTGTTCTTGTGAATGAAAATTTTAAGGTGTAAAGCAAGTTATGAGATGGCTGCGATGGTAGGTCTTGTTTA
This sequence comes from Sequoia sempervirens, assembly GCA_007258455.2. Taxonomy (NCBI): domain Eukaryota; kingdom Viridiplantae; phylum Streptophyta; class Pinopsida; order Cupressales; family Cupressaceae; genus Sequoia; species Sequoia sempervirens. Next base: position 22,426 of record VDFB02310001.1, on the reverse strand, counting down.
GAGAAGGTGAGAAGATGATTAGCAATATGTCCTACCATATCTTGAAACTGGTTTATATCAATATCATTGGGACGAATGATTCTGACAAAGCTTTCTCTAAGATTTCCCTATGTGTGGGTGATAGCCTTAATAGTTCCAAGATGGATATTTGTGCAAGGGTCTTCTTAAGCTAATCTAGGAGATTGTATTTGCTGGGATTGGATGTTGGAAAAGTAGGTTGTGCCCTAGATTGAGATGGAACTCCTTGGATGGTGGTTTTTCCACGTTGTGTGGTGACCCCACACTCCGCACTAGGACCTTTGATGGTGATGACGATAATATCACTATCATCGGAAGCTACCACATTGGAATAGGTATGTTGCATGTTTTTGTAATCCTTAGCTTTTTTGTTATTGTTCCCCTTTCTATGATCCAACATAGGGTTCTTGTATATATTAAGATCTCGATTCCCAGCTGGTACTTCAATAGATATGGTGTTGTTCTCTATGAGGTCTTGGATAATGTTCTTGAGCCTCATGCAGTTTGTTGATTTTATGTCCTTTGATTTTGTGAAAGTCACAAAGATCATTCTCGCTATACCAGGATGGTTTCTCTTGTGGTTCTTCATAATTTTCAAAGTTGGGAAGTGTTATCAGATTTGACTCTACCAACTTTTTCATGATGGTTTCGATGGGTTCCGACAAATGTGTGTACTTGCGTTTAGAATAGTTGTTCTTGTTATTGGTTTGTCTTTGTTGTGATTTTGTGTTGTTGATCTGATTGTTTTGATGAGGTGTTGTTTGTTGCACCGTTGGTTGAATGTTAGCAACTTGATTGTTCTTCGGTCTAGGAGCACTTAGGACTACCTTAGCATCTACCACACCATCATTTGTTATGTTTTTGTTCTTAGCCCATACACGAGGCTTGTCATTTGAACTAGTTGATGGGAGATTGTCTTTGTAAGCTTGAGTATTTCCCTATGAGATTAGAGCTCTCTCGATGTTAAGGGATCTAGGGAAAAGCTCATCATAAGATGTGATGCATTGTGTTTTCAAGTGGAAGGATAGATATGGATCTAGATTGGTGACGATGATTCCCTCTTGTTGTTCATCGGGAAGAGGCCACTTGCACTTACTAGCTCTTTGTCTCCACTGTTGTAAGAAATTAATGAAATTTTCTCCTTTGTTTTTCCTAAGAGTGTACAGTTCCTCTAGGCTTACATCCATGTCAAGATTAAAGGAGAAGTTATCGATGAACTTATCGGTAATTTCCTAGAAAGTTTTGATGCAGGGAGGCAAATGAGAAAACCAATCCATGGCAGGACCTATTAAACATTGATGGAAGAGGCACATTAAATAAGAATCATTGTAAGCCACCTCCATACACATGACGTTGAATTCTTTGACATGGTCCACATGATTTCCTCTCCCTTTGTATTTGTCGAATTTGGGGATTTCAAAGCTGAGAGGGAACGATACCATCGCTATATTTAGGTCAAATGGATAAAGACATAAATTTTGTGCATGGAGATTCTTTGTCATGCCCATCCAAAGGTCCTGTATTTCTTGAGATAGCGCCTTAAACTGCGATGCTAGATCATCTTAAGGATTTGGTGGAGGAACATATGGTGGGATGATGGATGTGTTGTATGTGGGGTTTTGATATGATAAAGTGTTGTATGGAGTGTATGGTGGGGTGAGATTCTGTGAAGATGATTGAGGGGTTGATGTGTATGTTCCTAACGCGTTTGTATTGACAATGTTTAGTTGAGGATTAGAGTAGGAACTTTGTTATTGTTGTTGTTTTTAGGCATACTACTAAGCTAGTAAGGCTTGTTGTTGAGATTTTTGTTGCTTTTTCACTACTAGGGCTTGCTATTGGGCCCAATGTTGTTGATGTGCTACTAAGGTTTCTTGATGAGCTTGATGTTGTTGTGCTAAGTTTGCTTGTTGTTGTTGTTGTGCTGCTAAGACTGCTTCTTCTTCTTCTTCTTGTTGTGTTGCTAGGGCTGCTTGTTGTTGTTGTTGTGCTATTAGGATTGCTTGTTGTTTTTTTCGTTGTTGTAAGGCTTGTTGATATGCTTGTTGTGCTTGTTGTAAGGCCAAGGCATGTGCTTTCAATGTAGGATCAGGTGGTTGGAACATCTGTGATAGATTGAGGATGTTGATGTTTTGAATGGGTAATGGATTTTTGATGAGAGGTGGAGGGTTCCCTTGGTTCAATATTCCTTGTGTGATGGTGAATTGAGATGGAGGAATGTAAGTTTGAGGTCCCATTTGATTTTGCATGGTAACAAGAACTATGGGGAAAGATGAGGATGATGCCATTAGATTTTATGATGTTAAGGGAACATTGAGACCTTGATTCCATTGATTAAAAAGGTTCCCCTATCCTATGTCTTGAGGATTTCCTTGTGATAGGGATGTGGACAAAGTATTGCCTTGATTGATGGGATTTGTGACCAAGGGATTGATTTGAGGAAGATTTATGATGGATGGGATGGATGTACTTTGTGAAACTGATGGTATGGATAAACCCATTGGAGGAGTGGAAAAAGGTGTCCCTATCTACATTAAGGGTTGACTCTAGGATATAGTATTGACATGCCCTTGTGTGTTGTTTTGAGACATTTGGTCTATACTATTTTGCATGATGGTGGGAACACTTGTGGTACTCATGGGTATGGATGAAGAGGGGTTTCCTTGATATGTTGAGGTTGTTGTGGAATAATGAAGTTTAAGTGGTTTATATGGATGTTTGGGATCTTTGGGAATAGGAGGAGCACCAAAGGTAGGTGTCCAAGTGGTTGTTTGGGATGGAGGACTGGTTTCAAGAGTTTCTACAAGTGTACTGCTTTCAAATGGAAGAGTTAGACCAAAGTCCTTAGCAAGGCTAGTCGCAAGATTGGGAGTGGATGTTTGATTTAGCCCTAGGGGTGGAGTTGTGAAGTGTTGTGTCAAATTTTGTGATACAAATGATAGGATAATTGGAGCTATGTTTTCAAAGGCTTGATATTCCATGATTTCCTCTTTAGTAAGTTCAAATGAATTATTCATGATGTATTCAATCTCATATGGTCTAGATGGAGATGATGGTTGTTGTGATGGGGTAACCTAGCTTCTTGGATCAAATTCTATAGGATTTGGATCACTTGAAGTAAATATGACTTTGATTTTCTCCATGATTCTTTTGTGTTGTGATTTAGTCTTTACCATAAATTTTGGGTCACCTTTAGGAGAGTTGTGTTGAGATTTGTAATGTTTGAACTCTCTAGTTGGCTCAAATCTAGGTAAGAGGGATGCTCTAAGTATTTTTGGAGCAATGGTGATAATTAGAAATGAAAAGATGGGTGATGTGGAGAGTGTTCTTTGCAAACATTTTGGGACAACACTTTTGACTTACACTTGATGTTTTGATGTTTGGATAAGGGATGTTGATGAACTTGTAAATATTTAGGGTAGACTCGTGACCTTCAAGATAAACTAGTTCAAAGATGATAACTAACTCCACTAAATGCATGGAAAATGATACATTTCACATACAAAATAGCCAAGTTAGGGGGTTGGTTTGATAGATGTTTTAAGTTAAAAGATGGTGTATTCAAAATTTTTGCAAAGATAGGTGAAGTGGAGGATGAAATTTTGATGAAGGGGTGAGTGAAACGTTTGACACAATGTTGAATTTAGAATGAACCTTTGTTTTCCAAGACCAAGGTAGTGTGGATGATGCTAGACCTTTAAATTTTTCAAATCCTAAAGAGAATCGATGTGGGTATTTAAATCTAGTTCGTTCCTCCTAGCTTGAGCATAGTAGTTTCTTAACAAGAGGTTGTGATTGTGATAAAGTATTAAGGTCCACTTCCTACCAAACTTGGAATTACAATACCTATGTATGTAATGACAACTTGTAGATCTTCCCGTATGAATTTTGATTGTGTGATAGATCATTCAAAGGTAGTGAGAAACATGATATACCTCTAAACTTTTCAACTCCTAATGATTTTAATGATTATGTGAGAAATTGAAAATGTTGGAAAAGACCAGGATTATGATAGTAATATAAGTTGTATACCAACCTAGTTCAAGTTTCATGAAGTGCCAAAAGGTATTTCTTGAGAGCTTTTGGACTGAGATGCCTAAGTTTGAAATGATGACCTATAGTCCTTACTTTAGGGATCCTGACTTTTCGTGAGATCATTTAGGAGAAGTTCAAGTTTATGGAAGAAAGGAAGATATTTATTGACATGCAGGTGGTGTTAGTGTGGGCCTTCCAAACTCAATATCAGCTTGTTCCTCTTCGTCGTCTAACATTGTTGCTACGTTTCTCCACTGGGTGGGTGTCTCTTTTGTTTCAAAGATAAAGCTTCTCAAGCTGCTAATTATATCTGGGTGTTCTCCTTCAATGAATTCAAAGTTTGGTTGAATGATAGCACTGATAAGATCAAGTTGTTCAATGGGAGCAATCGGTATCGAAATGGTCATGTGGGGTTCAATTGTCAATTTATCTTTGCTTAAGTGAATTTCTTTTACCACAAACACTTATCTTGATTATGTTTCCAAACTAAATGTTTATGCCAAAAACATCATAACTTTCACAATGTCCATTTTGTGAGAATCATGAGGTTGAAGCCATAATTTCCTATGTTGTCTTTGGAAAATGTGGATTGAGATATAAGTCAAGAGATTTAGAAATATCTAAGGATAGAAATCCTTAGGACAAGCAGTAATATCAAGGCTATTTCAAAAGGTGTCCATATTTAAGCTAAAGTGTTTGAAATTTTGAGGAAGATAGTGAGTGTTTGTTTGTAATGTTTTGGAACTAAGAAAAGTATTAAATTGACTCACAATCATTTACAATCCTAGGATGAAATGGCCATACTTGTTGAATCCCCACTTAGATTTCTCCAAACACTAAGACATTGCGAACAGTTAGAGATTTCGCGACATTAGCTCCACTCCATGACACACACTTCTCGGGACCACCAAATCTAAAAATATTGAAGATCCTAAGATCCTAAGGATTTTTATGTTTCGACAATGAATAGTACAAATGTGGGGTGGCTTCAGAATGACCGTTCTTGCACCAACAAGTATTAAGGATTTTGGATTCTAAATAATGGTTCATAATAAGGGCTTTCATTTCAGAGGATACTATGATAAACTCCCTCGTGAGGTCTCCCAACCCTTAGAACAAGGGATTTTTGCATCATAAAGATACTAGGGGAGAGCTATCACGTATCACTTCCCGTTGATTGCAATTTTCATCACAACCACACATTCATATAGTAGTTCGAAAGAGCTTGGCTTTAGCTCATTACCACTCGGGTCATTCCCTCCTTTCGAAGCGGGGAGGCAGACCCTCTAAATATAAACAATAGCAAGGAAGTACGTTTGTAGGTCGATCATCCCAGTTTGCATGAAACAAGGAGAGAACACACACCACACATTTTCCCTACTCTAGCAAGGAGTTCATTTTTAATCCAAATTGAAAGATGTAGGTGATTTTGTAAAGTGTTAAAGAATGCTTTTGTTTCTCAAGATTGTCAAGTGACATGAGAGAATTGCATACACATTCAATAACACATTTACAAATCAAAACACAACAAACACATAAATTTTAACCCCTAAATCTAAGATGAATTCATTTTATGCACCAAACGAAATGTTAAGTTGTCTTGTACAATTTTAGACCCAAAATACAATGATGAAATGATGGTTCAATTTTAGTCCCATTTGAGCGTTCTTTTTAAGACCCAATTGAAAACTAGTGTGGTCTTAAAGTGTGAAATAAAAAAAGCATTACAAATGGGTTATAATTGCCCCAAAAGTGTCGAAACACTTGTTACAATTATAGTTAAAATGATAATAGTATGCTTCTATTCTTCAAGTTGTATTGTCCAAACTTGCAAAACCCAAAAAAATAAAACAAGAATTTAGAGACATGTTAGAAATTAGATGAAATCAAAAATTTAAAGCACATGTCAAAATTTAAAGCAAATGTGAAGTTGTTTGGTTCAATTTTATCCAACTTTGAAAGCTAATTCATTTTATCCTTTCAAGTGTTTGAGAAACATTTTTAGAATATTAGATTATAACAACTTGAGATAATGACAACTTTCTCAAATCTTGATCAAATTTGAAATTGTAAAATATTTTGGAAAGCTAAATATGAGATCTTCAAAACCCAACAACCTTTCTGCAAGATTAGTCATGTAGAATTCATTAAAAATTAAGAAAAATCATGCATTTAAGAGATTAAACCCAATTTTTTAAAAAAAAATAGAAAAATTAATCATGGACAACAACTTGAGATAATGACAACTTTCTCAAATCTTGATCAATTTTGAAATCGTAAAATATTTTGGAAAGCTAAAATGAGATCTTCAAAACCCAACAACCTTTTTGTAAGATTAGTCATGTAGAATTCATTAAAAATTAAGGAAAATCATGCATTTAAGAGATTAAACCCAAAATTTAAAAAAAACAGCAAAATTAATCATGGACAACAACTTGAAATAATGACAACTTCCTCAAATATTAATCAGTTTTGAAATTGTAAATTGTTTTGGAAAGTTGAACATGAGATCTTCAAAACCTAGCAACCTTTTTGCAAGATTAGTCATGTAGAATTCATTAAAAATTAAGGAAAATTGTGCATTTAAGAGATTAAACCCAAAATTTCTCCAAAAACACCCAAAACATTAAAGTTCACCCTCCTAGCGCCAAAATGTGACCAATAACATAATGAAGGTTAACTACACCCAATCCATACGAATTCAAGGCATATTTAACCCACTAAGCATTAATCCCAATAAGATCATTCATTGTAAACAAAGACAAAGAAGCCATTAAAACTAACATTATAAATAATGAAAGCTTGAAAAACCTCTAATCTAACAAATTGAAACTTATCCTATCGAGGAAGTGGTGTCTCGTTGATGTGGAATGGCGACACTTTCCCAATCCCTTGGATAATGAGCTTGTTTCAATAAGTTTTATTGAAAAAAACTAATGAAACCATTGATAGATGTGTATGAAAACATGATTTAAAGCTAAATGAATATGATGCAAGCTATTTTAACATGATTTATGCTAAGATGGTTGATATGGATGTATGCAAATCTACTCTAAATGTATGCATCTATGTTATCATGGAAGCTATTAATGGAAGCTTAAAGCTAATATGCAACTAAAAATGAACTAAAATATGCTAAATGTGAGTAAAGTATGAGTGAATTCAAAAACATAAGTTTGCAATTGAAAGATGGATCTATTTGTCTCCAAATAGTGTTCTACTTATAGGAAAGCAAATGAGAAATGAAGGGTTGAGATCAAAAAGATCAATCAATGGTCAAGGATGAAAGGAAGAAGAGACTTGGATCATGGATTCTCATCAACGGGTGAGAATGCAAGATGACATTTAATCAAGGGTTCTCATTTGTTCCAAACAAACACACTTTGACCTGCACACATAGGCCACAAGGTAACTTGCACAAGAAGTCATAAGTTTAGCTTGCTCAAGAAGCCAAGTGAGAATATTCCTTTTTCAAATAATTGGAGAAGAGAGAATGTTCTTTGGAATATTCTCATGGGTGAGGAAAAAAGGATACTTTGCAATTTAAAAAAATAAAAATAATTATGCAAAAAGAGGAAGGAATATTCCATGGGAATATTCCTTTTTTGGAGGAATGTGCAAAGGAGGAAAATTCCCTTGCAAGTGGAAGAATTAGTAATTTGATAATTAAAACAAAGTTTCAATTATGTAAATTAGGGGAATTATATGATATTCATTAAATAATAATTTAATGGAGATCAAATGAAAAATCAATGGATAAGATTGATTTGATCTATCAATGGTCACAAATGAAAGGAGGATGAAACATGGATCAAGGATTCTCATCAATGGATGAGAATCAAGGATCACATGGATCAAGGAAAGATCAAGGGCTCACAATCATGCAAACAAAAACACTTTGCAACAACTTTAAAAAGTTGTTTCAAAGTTTGTTTGGAGTAATCATTACCTTTTTGTGGAGGAAAATAGGAGAATATTCCCTATGCAAGTGGATGAGAGGGAAATTAGCAATTTAGTTAATTAAAACTAAATTTGAATGTGCAAGATGATGAGTGTGAGGATATTCATTAAATTATTGATTTATTTAATGAAAAGAAGATGCAAATATGATATTTAATTAAATAGTTTAGGTTATTTAATTAAATAAGAGGACTTAGGGTTAAAATTAAATGATTTGCATTATTTAATTAAATTAGATAAAATGTCGGTGTGAGAGGGGGTGAATTAACCCAATTAGGTCAATTAGATTAATAGGTGAAAATGAGGCATTTAATTAAATAATTAGGTTCAATTAATTAAACAAGAAAAAAGAGGATGGGTTTGAGGATGAAATGATGTTAGTTAGCTAATGTGGTCCATCGAGATATTTTTAGGTATCTATAGTAACATACACCCCTATTTTTTTTTGTGTGCAGTTCACTATTTTTTGTGTGTTTGTTTAAATATGATTGCTTGATATTGTAGTGTTACATTCAATGTTTCAACAAGAATTGATAACATAAGAGCAAAAAATAATATTGAACAACTGCTAGCAATGAACACTCTTTCAACATAAGAATCAATTTTTACATCAGAATTTTCTGAGATGACAAATTGATTTTCAGACTTCATAAACAACTAAAATCAGACTCAAAAAGGACCTTTCAGACCTAAATAGAAATGTCCAAAACAATAGCAATGAGACCCTTTGATGGCAACGTTCAACACCAAGCATTTGGAATTCAAAGTCCTTACTCTCCAACGCCTGCACCACTAAAATTAGACCACAATATTCAACATTAGAAATCAACGCATTTGTTGGTCTCAAACTAGAAATTTGCAACAAGGGCATCCCTCCTGGAAAGGTTTGATCCTCTCTAGAAAATCCAAATCTTAGCCAAAAATTACAAACTTGTACTTGAAACAATCGACTGGACATGAGTCTTCCAATGAAACAATACCCATTTTGAAACTCCAAACCCTTTGTGAGATATGAACAGAAAACCAGGTTCAGGTCCAAAACCAAAGTACTTAGAAATTGATGAAAATCACACCAAACTAAAAAACTAAACAAACCACACCAAAACTCCTCAAAAATACTATTAAATCTTCATTTTCAATCACCAACTATCGAACTCTATTAAGCTCTATATGATCCCTGATGTGGAATCACTCACAATTTGACTAGGGTGGATATTTCACCACCAAAATCAGCCCAAACGAAGAGGGTTTCCGTCCTCAGTTCACATCCCAAGCAATCTGGAAGAAATCCAACAACATTTTGTTATGTTTCCAAAGTAGAGATGTGCAAATGAGATCCAAAATGAGATTATAAAGAAATTAGGGCGACAAAACTTGAAAAGTTTCTTAATTCCATCCTAAAAACCACACCCTTTGTTTCATTTGAAAATTTAAACATTTTTAATTCCTCTTCTCCCATAGGCATCGCACACATGAGGAAATATAAAATTAGTAAATATTTTAAAAACAACTTAAGTTGTATGCCTAGGCCCAAGGTGATTTTTGAATGACCACTCACCTCCTCAACTTAAGTTTATAAAATAACTTTATAAAGCAACTCAAGTGACTAATTAAACCAATTAAACAATACAACCTTAGGCTCTCCAAACCATATGAGAAATAATGTTGTTGTGTACATATTGGTGTGGGACCAACTCCCCAAAAATGACTTACTATAAATAGCACTGCTAAAAATAGTAAGTGTGCACCAAACGCCAAACTGAGCAAAACAAAAAACCCCTGAAGAGTAATGTGACCAACTGAAGATAAAAAAACATCATAAACCAACCACTACTAAAAATAGAAAGATGCCAACCACTGCAACTGTCACCATTGCCAGAAATAGTAACCTAGTGTTGAACTGCTATAGGAATACTGCCAAAATTAACACTTACTAAAAATAGCTACTACTAAAAATAGTAAGTGACTCCAAATGCATTTTGAGCACAAACCGGACAGTCATCACAACTTACTAAAAATAGTAAATTTGAAAAATGTTGTCAGATGCAGATGCAAGTCATACCATTGCGAAGCTCTTTGAAAACCTAAAAAGAATCCAGGATCCAAACCTACATGTAAACTCCTAATTGAAATGCATGTCACTTTCATTAAATACATGCCACATCTCTCCAAATCTTTCTAAAAACCTAGAAAGATCCACAAAACACACTGCCAAACTCCAGCATGTAAACCCCTGAATCCACAAAAGAAGCATCTTAGAAAATAGGAAACCCTAATTCTACCTCTGACTAGCCTACGGGCATCTAGAAATAGGCTAACAGTCACTAGAAAGTGTAGTGCTAAAAATGGGGACATTACATTTACCTAGTCAATGACATGCATATCCCATACTATGTAGTCATTCATTGTTGAAACTATATATAATCTATATACTGAAAATATATTCTAAGATGATAATCATGCATTCCAGACTACATGAGTATCCTCTTTTCCTACATGTCAAGTATAATTGAATGGAAAACAAGTAAAAATTTTCCCTAAAAAGAGTTCATACCTTTCAACATATGTACAAAGTTATTGGGTTGATCAAGTCCAATAACAAGGTACAATAGAATAAAACATGGTAATATTTCTAGGTATCTTAACAATGATAGTAAACTATTAACATGCATTGAGTACTTCATAGAGAAACATTAGGTCTGATATTTCCTTAATTTTAACACAAGAGCAAAGATTGGTTTAATTAAAATGATGATTTGACTAGAAAAATGATTATTTGCATAGGCTCATGTCCTTTGATATGAGGTTCAACAAGGTCACTGGGACCTCCAAATGATGGCTAGAGAAATTGTTGTTTTACAAGAAAGAAATAAAAATTACTCAACAATTTCTTCCATTATTTCTCTTCATGTAAGGAGGTTCATCACAAGAAAGCTCTATAGTAGTGATCCCAAGAAATCTCTATAGTCCAATATTTGTCAATTTTCCTATGACACCATTATCTAAAATGTGATTAGGCTTGAGATCTCTATAAATGAATTCTAGGTGTTATTTTTAGATAGAAATAATGGGCATAGTAAAAACACTTTCTCAAATACATATAAAACCAATGAAAATTGGATAGACAAACCTCACTATTACAAATATTATTTCAATAACTCTATTTTCAGAAGAAGAAAAAAAATCATTGTCTAAGATGTTACTAATTCAATAGAAATATGAAAAATATAACAAATTTAGGTGCTTCTTGATTTGTATCAAATTTATCTAAGATACATGTATGCCTAATATTGATGTCCTTGATATTTCATCATGAATGCAAAGCTAATCTAATCAAGGTGAATGACTTAGGAGAAGAATATCCTTGGATGAAATGATCTACTCAAGATGTTTTCAATATCATTAATTCTTACATGTTAAAAAATATCAAATATAGAAGTGAAATGGGTCCTAAAAAATAGAGTTTACTAGATCAATCTTGTAGGTTACAATGTAGATCCATGCATCACCAATGTTGAAATGTCACTTTGGGAACTCAGACTAGGATTTGCACAATGAGAATCCAATAATTTAAATTTTTGAACACACCATTTTTGAATTCCAACTTAAGATTCTAATTTCTCAAATCAAACATAAGTCAAGATTGAAATTCATTATGCTAAAGACGATCACATTAGAATAGGACCTTATTGAGATAATTAAGAAGATTACAATGTATGACCTCAAAATAAATGTCATATTGAATTCAAATTTTATGCAAAGGTGCAAGCTCATTAGGATTAAAAAAACTAGTCAAAGTTTACATAGCCATCATCACTATATTGAATCATTGTATCATGTGTTCACCTCCTCCACCCTATAGTCATCCCTAAGATTTTGAAGGCATTCATCAAGTCCTCCATGTACATTTCCTTTCTAACATTTTGATGTAATGACTACCTAAATTCTAGCAAGTCAATAAGATCATTTGTATTTATATCCACGTCACTTATAATCCTAAGCATGTCATTGCTCAAATAATCTATAGGACCCGATGACATAAGGACTTTTCCCAACTCTTTCCATTTGGTATTATATCATCCTTTTTGGTATCGAACAATTTTTCTACAAGAATTTATGCAAATTGACATGAACAACTTGAAGAGAAAAAAACACATAATTACATATACACTTACCATTTAAGCTCTCAATATTATAATATCATAATTGAAAATGATATCAACAAAATTGTTACAATAAATTCACCCAAAATGGAAGTTGCTATAGATTCCGTCAATGAATTAATCATAAAATTGTAGATCACCTATTATTTTCCTCCTTTCGTAAGTATGGGAGGATTACTTTTTCATCACATATAGAAATACTTCCCTGATATTCTATGTTATATCAATCATTTAAAGCAAACAAAAGACTTCTTGTGAAGTGTGTGAAGAAATCATAGAAAACACAAGAAATTTATTTCCAAGGCATGTCACTCCTAGAGGTCTTCGGCACAAAATGAATATCGATTGATGTTATATTTCTAAAATTGAGTCGTCAAACTACTATATTGATTATCACAGCCACAGGCCTGCATTATAAATTTTGGTAGATAATTGTATGATCCAGTTGGCAGTTATCTATTTTTTCTATATAATTAAGATGACTTGCTAATAAAGTGGCGATAAAGCAGATGAAAGAGGAAGTCTCTAAGGAGATAAACCATCACGTTGATCTAGTTACCCTACACGACGTTTGTCTTGGCCATGAGGAGTAGTATGTCTATTTAATCTTTGAGAATGCAGAAAATATGTCCCTAAGCAACTAGATTGATGATGCAGGGCGTGTGATTCCCTTACGTGGAATCAAATGTTCCAAACCACTGTGAACATAACAAAGAGGTTGGAGTATCACAAAACTAATCCTTGCATTCACAAGGACCTTAGGACCACAAATGTTCTCTTGTAGTGTAATCTTAGAGCTAAGATTAGTTAACTTCGGGAAGAGGTTACTCCATCAACCAATCATATAATGGAACTCACATGTACATGTCTCCAGAGTATCTTTGAGACAAGCTAGTGATGCCAAAGCTAGATAATTTTGCATTTAGGGTATTTATGCTCCAAATTTTATCAGGGAAAAGAGTTGTAGGACGAGGTGCCAAAGCCACAGTGAAAAGTTTCCATTGGTAGAAAGGTGGGGAGATAGCAAAAAGAAGCACCTCATTAAGACGAGACACATTATAGGGAAGAGTTGTAGGACAAGGTGCCAAATTCATGGTAAAATGTTTCCTTCGGATGCTTAATAGGTAGAAAGGTGGGGAGATAGCAAAAAGAGGCACCTCATTAAGATGAGACATATTATAGGGAAGAGTTGTAGGACAAGGTGCCAAAGCCACGGTGAAAAATTTCCTTTGGATGCTTAATAGGTAGAAAGGTGGGGAGATAGCAAAAAGAGGCACCTCATTAAGACAAGACACATTATAAGGATGTACCTTTAGAGTTTTTTTTGTGTATTAAGGCATGGATGTCATATTTTAGAATAAAGAACAATGTAAGATGATACAAGATGATATAATATAGTATGGTAAAAATTAATATGAAATTGTAGTATAAAAATGAATTAACTTATTAGAAAAATTCAGAGTACTTGTATGTAAACCTATAAGAAAGAGTTTAGAGTTGAAAATATTATGCAAGTGTGTTGTGGGTAAATGTATGTACCTCTTAAAATTTTGATTGTTTTGTGTTAATATTTTATCAATCTAAATTTAATGTTACATTGACATAAGGTAAAGAAATGGGTGGTGAATTTCAATGCAACGTAAAATATTGCATATGAAAATTACAACACAACTACCTCTTTACAACATATATGACAACACATGAAGAGGGTGCCATGTTTTAGAGACACAAAATGACACAAGAGGTCTCAACATTTAGAATTATTCTCTTTCAATAAGGCTCTTGTATTCTATATAATCTTGTACAAATTTTTGGAACCCAAATAGTGTGGATGGTTCATATTTCATGTTGATCTGAATGTATATATAGAAATTTTATTAATAAGTTATGAATATGGTATCTTAAGTTGATTGTAGGCATAAATAGAAAGTTTTCAAAGTAATATTAATTCTTCAATAATGTTAATAAATAAATAGAGAAACAAAACTTATAATATGGACAAAGGTTCTAAGTTAGGTCTTATAGAATCAAGTCTCATGACTCAAAGGTTATGACAAGCATATAATGTTAAACACGTACAAGGAGCATTTTAAAGATTGGTTAATATAAAATTTTAAAACATAAAAAAAATCAAAGATAGGAAGGCTTGATCATTAGGCTCTGATACCAAATCTAAGGTCCCTTTTCCCTTAAAATTGTTTAAGTATCAGCAGTGGGTTTAATAGATTCAATGTTAGAGTTAAGATAATTTACAAAATATCATATCCTAAAATGATGTGTAAACTACAATATGTAACAATTAAACAAGGATTCTAAAGTAAATAATTAACATGGTAAACTAAATAACACATCCATATATTAACTCAGGTTAACATCAGAATCATAATAGTCCAATCTTTTAATATTAATAGGCATCAATGATTTGATGATAAAAACATTTATAAGCAGTAATAATTTAAATCAACTAAACATTTAAAACAATGATTGCAAATAAAATTGGATAACACATATCTGTAATTCCTAGAGAGGTTGCTATCTGACACTCAAAGGAATGATTACAAGTCTAGGCTCTCCACGACAAGGAAGCACCCTCGAAAGAACTGGTTCTTACACATAACTCAACTTGCCTTCACGACATAAATAACACAACCCTGGTCAGGACACTCCTGAGTGTACGTGGGCCCCTTCTCCAAATGTTTCAATGCCAACTAAGGACCTTAACCTTCACTCTTTTCTGCCTTCTAAATTTTTGTGTTTCTCCCTCTAATTCCTTTCTTTTTTCTCTCCTCTCCTTGAATGTTCTCATGCCTTTTCCAAGTCTCACACAAATGCTTTATATAAGCCTTAAGGGTTGGTTTCCAAACCATCACACCCTTTCACAAAGGTTGCCTTTAATAATTATTTAAATAAATAATTATTCTTTTCCCTTTTAAAGTGTGTTTATACATATTCTTTATTAATCTCTTTTAACCAAAGGATTATAATATCCTTTATTTTTCTATCTCCCTTTCAATTTTAAAGGGTTATTTCATAACTTTTCTTCTCTTGGGGAGAAAGCCACATAACAAGATAACACTAAAGAAACAACTTGTCATCGAGAGAAAAATAAGATATGATTTCGTTTAGTAATGGCATTTAACCTTCATCGATTATGTTGTCATATTCAAATTTGTATTGTATAAATGGCACCTTAGTTATACATGACTTCATGGAATCTTATATTGTTGGTTAGGTGTTTGGTACTACATTGCATCATGGGTGTTCCTTAGTTGTTTAGTTTTCACTCATATTGTTGATATGATTTGAAAGTCACTTTGTTTTAAAACTATGTAGTAATTCGAATCAATTTGGGGATTATTATTACAAACATATCTAGTATACACAATTAGCTTTGTAATAAATATTATCATAGTGTTGGGCATGCGAGTGGAAAGTGTGGTACAACAATATTGAGAGGGTCTTATAAGGATTTGTGGCATACAAAAGTTTTAAGCATGATCTACTCTACATCATTAAAATTATAAAAAATGACTTTGGAAGACTTTAGATGATGGGGCAGTGTGCTAAGCATTAATCCAAAGAATATTAAAATAATATTCAAAATATACTTAAGGTCATATATGATGCTTCAATTCACCCATAAGATTGAAGGGGATTATAAAATTGTGCATTATATATAAATATTTATATTAATAGAATCAAAGATCCTTTGAATTTGTTGATTCATCCTTTATCTATCTCTTTCATTAATAACACTAATATTGACTTATCTTTAACGAAAAATAAATAAACATTTTTATAGACCAATAAATATGTTTGTTGTCTCCTTTACGAACATTACCATATTTTAATAATTATAGAAAAAATTAAATAAATATTTATGTTACCTTCTTCAATTAAGATTGTTTAGTTATTAAAAAATTAATTTAATATAAGATTTATTTATTTTTTTAATAAACTTTTAAAAGATATTCACATCTATACTATATTTCATTTAGTTTAAAGAATACTTCATTAAAACAAAAAGGGCATTAATATTATTTATAAGACAAAAATAAATAATTATTATAGAACAAAAATAACATAACATTGCAATTTAATCAATATAATTAATTATTGAAAAGAAATAATTATAAAAATGGTTAAAATAAATAAAAGCAATCAAGAAAAATTATATAAATTACAAGTTTTTTCAAAGGGGACAAATACTAAGTTTCTTGCAAAACGTAGAGATGTCTTGTAGGTATCACTCCAACTCTATTTGTGTGATCAAATTTGAGATATTAGAGCTTGAAAGATTAGTAAATGGTCTACATTTTATTCAAGTTCAATCTCATAATTGCAAAATTGATCTCCACACCCAAATTTTTGATTTGATGGTTGTGCCCCAAACTTTTCTTCCAACATCAATCCCTACAATCCTTTAGAAACTCATCTCTATTTTATGAAATTGATTGTGTTGATAAGCATTGATAGAGTTTGTTCTTTTTAGAGTGTGAAGCACCTAACTCCCCACCTCTCACCTAGTCAAACCTTTAGATTGAATCAAAAGTTTTAAATAAGTTTAAAGACATTTCAAGTAGCCATCCAAATGCCTATGCTTTTTTTTTTTTTAATGATTCCTAGATGTTTGTACAATGATAATTGATGCTCACTAAGTGATAATGTGATAATCAAAGTAATGGATTGTCATGTCCCCTCCGCTGGGGAAATGAAATATTAATTTTAACTTATTTATAGTGTTTTTTGTAAACACTAAATTAAAAGAAATATTAATAATAATAAATCATAATATTATATATTATAATATTAATTTTTTTAATAGTAATAATAATTCTTTTGGAGTCAACTCTCTTTGAATTTTATGGCGCCAAAGGAAATTCAATCACACATGGTCGGCCTATTGTGATTTATTCCAATTAGATATAAATGGGTGCTCAAGTTTTTATTCTAAGCACATGGAGAATTTGATGAATATTTGGGAGAAATCCTGAATGAGTGTGTTGGCACGAAAACCTTAGTAGCTCTACAAGGTTGGGACAAAAACCTTAGCCTTGTCTGATCATTTTTTATATTCAATGTGGCAACCACCTTGAGGGCCTATTCCAGAAGCTAATCGCCATACTAGGAGAATTGTGAATGAATTTAAAGACAATACAAGCTGCCAACCATCTAAATCGCCCAATTGGGCATGTCTGAGGGTTTATAACAAAGTTTTGGACAAATTTCAACTATGGGTTGTGGGCCAAATTCCCTAGATCTAAACACAAAAATGGTGGATCCAGCCAACAGTGATCAACAACCCACAAGTTATCCAAATCTACCTATATTCACCCAAAGAAATCATCATCAACACTTATATACAGTGTTTCCAAGTCTTGCACAAGTGCATTCTAAGCAAATTTGAAGAGTGCGGACCTAGGGCTTGTGTCACTACAAGGGGAACAACATCATTAGGATGTTAAACAAGAGTAACAGTTAGGCCATTGCCCCTATTCAAACCTGAATCTTCATCATACATTGGCAAGGATAGATGACAATATGATAACATTTTTATAGGAGCCAAGGGCAAGCTATTTTTGTACCCGAGTTTGCAACTATAGCTTAAATAATGAAAGCCCTAAAAATAGATCAGCAGTAGACTTGTAATTGCATTTTTCCCTATAATAGACAAATCATCATTCATTTTATGCTAGTAATTGTTAATTAGTGATGTTTTGAATTTCAATTGGATGTGTGTGAATCATAATCAAGGTTCCTTTCTTAGCTATGCAATAATTAACTACTTGTGCTAGGGTTTTGGATTGTAGCTATTAACCTATTTATTTGAAAGTTCATTCTATAGTTAAACCCTAAGGCCATTACATTGGTATCAAAGCCTTGTTTCTGCCAGCCTGTGGATGTGTGAGGTAGATTTATGCAGAAAAGTGACTATGAAATCAAGTATATATGAAGGGAAAAGAGGAAAGAAGAAGCTATGGGTGAAAGAAATGAAGAGATTAACATTCAAGAGGTCTTTAGGATTGAAAACAGAGAGTTGGCCAAAGAATTTGTCTTCCCTAAGGGAGTCTATGGCAAAGATTGTGAGAACACTAAGAGGAATGAACCATCAATGGAATGTTGGAAGATCGAATTCCAATGGTGTTGAAAGGAAGTCACTCAGCCAATAAGGGAGTTTTGGCTAACCTCCAACAAAGACATTCAGGGCTATTTTTTTACAAAAGGGGGAGAAGACCCATTGGAAGAAGAGCAACAAATACCACCTAATTCTGATGATGAGATAACAAAATATCATGTTGGTTATAGTGCTCTAAGTCCAACCATCCATCGTGACATATCTTTTGAGGAGTATTGTGATATGAAAATAAGAATGGATGAAGGAGAAGGTGCAGAGAACATGAGCCAAAATAATCATTCTTGAAAGAGGGAGAACCCAAGATTGATGGAACCCAAAATAGTGAAGGGTACAACAGAGACAGAATCATAAGAGGATGTCAAGATAGAAATTGCGATAGTGGACCAAGAGAAAAAAATGAAGTTACTAAAAATCATGGAGAAAGATTAAGATGGAACCCAAAACAGTGAAGGGTACAACAAAGACATAATCATAAGAGGATGTCAAGATAGAATTTGCGATAGTGGACCAAGAAGAAAAATTGAAGTTACTAAAAAATCATGCAGAAAGATTAAGATGACCCCAATCAACAAGTTGAAGGTGATGATGCCTTGTTGATCTCTAACGATTGTGTGTACTAGCAAAAGACCAATGAAGTGAAGGTGGGAAAGACTCCATTTCTTGGACATGAAGAGCTTAAGATGAAGGAAGAACTGTCAATAATTGCAAGTGTTGTCCAAGAAGCATCCACCCAAGTCTCAGGTATGGAAGTAATTGAACCACATGATGATGATATTCAAGAAATTAGTTATGCTATTATGAAGAATGATTCGACTAAGATTGACTCCCATGAGGAGGAATCACAAGTTTATCCTAACAAAATGGGAGAGATGAAGGTTATACTCTATAGAGCAAGGCATAAGGATCCTTTTATTCAAGATCAAGGACATTCTCATGTTATGGTGTGGGACACAGAGGACTATGCCTTTGATGAAGCTACTCCCATCATTGGCTATACATTATTCATCCCTTACACATGGATAGAACAATGGTTAAGTTGGACCATGAGCAAGCACAAGGTATGTTTTTGGGACTAACATGTTGACATGTCCTCTAGTAGAGATTTCATAGGTTTATGGGATGCTTGGTGAAGATCTACAACATGATAGAGAGTTGGCCAAAATGGGCCACACCATTTCCATCTTTTTTTCCTTTTCGAAAATTGTTGACATAAGGGAAGAAAATTCCATGATCATACACACTAACTACATAGAAGTTGACTAGGAAATATTCAAACTCCTTTACTCCAAGATTGATGAGCTCGTTGATGGGTTAGTCCATAGTCATGAGGAGACTTCTTGTTTGCACATAACATATCTAGGAGAGACCAACAAGGACATTGAAGAAGAATGGATGCATTCACCAAGTTGTCACCTCACTACACTTGAAGACCTAAGGGAGGGTCACCCCAAGGAGCTTGATGCTAGACAAAGGTAAACAAAATAGGGGTCATTTTGATATTCAATATTTTGTAACTAAGGTTGGTATGGTTTTTGGGTATCAAGATACAACTATGTTGAAAAATTAATGAAAGATGGGATGCTACACATCCTTAGCACTATGAAGGTGAGACAATCAATCATTATTTGGGGTGAACAAGAGAGGTGCAAGAATTTTTACATCATGGGTCTTAGAGTGTTTGCATTTTATGGGGAAGCTCATCATGAAATTAAAAACTAAAAGAAAAGTGGTAGTGCTCCTAGGCATCAAAGAGGAAACTCCAAGATGTGTCACGAAAAGGGGAATAGAACATCAATGGTTAGTGATCACCACCATAGGTAAGTCATCTTTTGGTAATTATACTTGACTTAGGTGGGACCAACATTGTATGGGTCTCAAATTCTCAAGGTCGCTAGTGAGTATAAGATATCATCATGGGTTGAAAAGGCATGGTGTCTCCATCAAGGAAGTTAGAGTGACCATAGGAACATTTCAAGGAAAGATACTTCATTATGATAATGTGTGGTTTGTCTTGGATGTACTCACTAACACTCTCCTAGCGTGGTTACCCAATGAGATATTTTTAAAATGGAATTTTTTTTCTAAATATCACCAACTAAACAGGATAGAGATAAGTGTTGGTAGCAAGATACATGAACCAAAGACCACAATAACAATAGTTTCCAACTTTAGATTTTTTGTTCTCCATATGTCCAGCCATTACAACTAGCTATTTGCAAATGAACAAGTATGTTCCATCACAAGGTTGTTGATTTCAAAGGGTTTCAAAAGTGTGCAAATGATTGTGGGGGGATTTTCAGTCACTGTTCAATTATTTCAAGCTTCCAATTTGTCGATATTACTGATAATTGACTGTTGTACCCATTTTAAGTTGTTGACCCTAATATTTTCAGAATTTAGATTGCTAATTCTAATCCTATACACTAGCATGCTAGCTAATCTCATGAGTATGGCAATCATTGGTATAGTGATAAGGGGAGTTCGTATGAATGCAAGAGAGCATGATGAGATGAGTCCAAACTAGAGAATCTATGCAAGAAATCACTATCAAAGCATGAGGAGGTTGAGCAATGCGCTATCCTCTGATGACAGTGGAAGCATTCCAGTTACAACAATGAACCTAATTCCAATCCTAATACCGATATCATTACTATTAGCAACCACCACCCTACTTTGTTGGCGTTCACATAAGTGGTTTTACAAGGATTTCGAACCATGGGAAAAAGTGATTTTCAATAGGTAACCTTTGCTAAAGAGTTTTCAATTTGTGTTTAGTTGTCCACTGCCTTTACACCAACCATCCATACCTCCAACTATTGCATTATTTTAATGTTATTAATTTTGATGTTTGCAGAACAACAAAGATTGATGCACTGTGAGAAGATTTCCTTGCATGAAAATGCAGGTGGAAGGTTTCCATTATGGATGACACTCATTCATGTCATCCTAGTGCTGATTTGGATGAGACTACAAGTGAGTTGTGATTTATTTCCAGCTCATTGGTATAGTCATGAATCTCAACTAGATATTTGGGATCCTTCACTAAATAAGCAGAACAAGTGGGCACAACAGCTAGTCAACATAGTAGGCAGATTCATGGAATGCAACAACTTATACGTCATGAAGTAGTTCAACATAATACTAGGCAAGTCAAAGGTACGTCCTATGGGGGAGTTCATCATGGAGACATAATTCAAGAAAGAAGAGATCAATCCAAGACATTGAAGGACACTGAGGAGTTTCCATGACTCTATGGAAGAAAGATCATTTAATGATAGTCACTATTCTTCTTAGGGGTAAGATGCTTGATCACAATGGTGTTTGGATTTTTGTGGTTATGTTTGATTTTACACTTCTCAGGTGGTTACCAAAGAAAATAAATGTTGAATGGAACTTGAGGGTTGAGGAGCACAAATTTGACATAGGTGTAATGAATATGGATTACATAAGACACGAGCCAAGGGTCACTTTGAATATGGCTCCTAATTTTAGGTATGTTGTCCTCAAAATGTCCACCACACTCCACACTTTCCTCGCAGCCAAAGAAGTGTTTCCAATCACATTGTGAAGGAGTTTACAATCCATAATCAGTGATAAAGTGTTCAAAGTTGGGACAAGATGGTTTCCAACCTTTATAACTCTGATTCAAAGCAAAAAGGCACAATGTGGCAGCCATGGTATGATGATTCCACTCATATTTTCCTTGTGCGGCTATGAATCAACAATTTGAGGTATCACAATCAAAATTTGTAAATTCCAAGGTAAAATTCACGTCACCAATCTAGAAGGAGTAACATGTGATGATGTCACTGAGAAGGCAAAGACCATGAGGAAGCTAGAGTTAGTGAAGATTAATAACCAACCTAATACTTCAACATTCTATTTGAAGAAACAATACCTATCTAATGTCGAGAAATAATCATAAACATTTTTAAAGGTGTCTCTTATGAATATATTGGACGTTTTTGAGGTTCTGCAATCTCTAGTTTTGTTACATCTTAGATTCAAAGTTTCAGCACTACGTGGAAATCATTATTTGAATAGAACACGCCCATTAGGTAATTTGTTGCAATGAATCGAGGATGTTGTCAGTTCAGTTTTTTATCATTTCTCC
>VDFB02310000.1:0-10234 GCA_007258455.2 Sequoia sempervirens | reverse complement strand
AGCCAGCCTATCACCCACTTCAAGGATCAGTTGTAAGGCACTTGGCAGCCTGTCGCTGCCCAAATAAAAACTTCTCTCATTGCTGTCGAGAGATTGCGAAGAAGCAACACGTATCCAATGGGCTGAGGTTCTTGTTGCAGTGGAGAGAAAGCCGCATCAACCGGGTGCGAAAGATGCGTGGCAGCGTTTCGCAACCCGCTGTTGTTCACCTCCCTGCTGTATTGAAAAAGTTGTGAATGGTTGCCACTTAGCAGGAGGTGGGGCCCGCCAAAAATAAAAGAAGGCCTACGAAAGCATTTCGTAGCCCGCGGCTGCTTATTTCATTCCCGCATGAAAAACCTGCGACACGCCGCCACGTAGCAAGATGGGGGTCCTTCTGACAATCTTTTGAAATGACAGCCTCCGTAGAAAGCTTTCGCGACCCGAAGAGACCTCAAGGCAAAAAGAAATAAAAACATCTGTAAGCAAGACACGTGGACGCCCAGCGCAACTCCTCAGGACCCGAAAGGGAAGCCGCTACCCGAAGTTACGAAGAAGAGATGCACAAAAGGGAGAGATCAAAATTCAATGGAAAGCCAACTAAACTAGGCGACGCATAGGCCGATGCACACACATTTACAAAAGAAACCCGAAGGGAGCTGTTAGAATATTTATTTTAACATCTATATAGTAGATGCATGTTTTTTGGTTTCTCCAAACGTTATTAAGTTATTTCACTCATATTTCCATAATGGGTTGTTAGTTATTTCATTCGGCTTCCTCTAAAAGTTCTATGTTGTGAGAACATTAAAATGGAAAAATTAAAAAACCCTCAACACAAAAACACATAAACAACTCTGCATTTCAAATGAAAACCCCTTTTCACAAGGAAAACCCTTTGTTTTCTTGTTAGTGAAACCCCATCTTCGTAATAAATAGTCGTTCAATTCTTCACAGTTCTTAGGAAAAACAACAAAATAACATATATTTCTGGTAGATATACATACCTGCTAGCTAGCTACCCATGCCTGTCAAATGCGTTTTGGTAGGGAGAGTGGCCACTCTGCTTTGACCTATGAACGCCTTCAACTCCCTTTCACACTCTGCAACAACCTCCAAAATATGAATGTCGAAAATGGCAATGTTTTGGGATTTTTGTCCATTCCAAATTATTATTTTGAAATGGCGAGGTTGGGCTCTTTGTCCATTCCAAATTATGATTATGAAAACCTACCGACACTACCACATTTTCTCAACAACGGAACAAGTGATGACACTCCAAACGACAAGTGCCTAAACGTCCGTCAACACTATCCGTCAAGTCTTTCTATCGGTGCCTTTTTGTTAGGAGAGTGGCATGGGGGATGAGGTGTTATGTTATAATGTCTATACATAGGAAATTAGCTTCTCCCTGTTCTTTAGATTATAAATAAAATCTATATTATATTTATATTCAATAATATATATTAGATATAATAATTAAAAGGGAATACAAATATAAACAAAAAAATATAGAGATCAAGAGAGAAGAGGAGAAAGAAAGGAAAAAAGAAAATAAAAACATGAGAGAGGCGGATGGGAGAGAGATAAAGTGAAACAATTATTGGATTATATATTAATCTATGTGGTATTACTTGTGCTTCTAGAAAATATTTGATATTTTAAAATGCCTCCCAAGTTCTTATTTACATCGAAGGCGTTCCCTCTATGAAACAGATCAACCAAATCTTTTCAATCAATGGTTGATATCATCTGCCGACCATTGAATGCATCTGAGTCATAAAATTCAAATCAATGACGTTGTGGACGCGTTAATATTTTCAGTGTCATCACAGGCTTTTTTTCTCTGTCAGTAATATCTGTGTCATGCAAGTTTAAATAGTGATTTGACGAGTACGAGATCGCAAACCATCTCAGAAGATACAGGTGGATCGCGCCTGCCTACACGAATAGTACTAGCGAATATTTGTACCCTATTTATTTTTTTATAATTATTTAAATTGGTCACTGGCAAGGAAGTTTGGTCCCTGACTATTCAATAATGATGATTTGGGTGAGAGCGAAACAACATGTGCTCATTTTTTTTGTTTCTTCCAAGATCTTTGTTTCGGCTGCCTCACAAGTGGGTTAAAAGCTAGTTGCACTGAAAATTGGAGACAATTATAGATGATGTGTGATTACAATTCTGAAACTAGTGGTATTGGGTAGATGTAATATGGTATTTGGTGGTTTGGATTATTGTAGTTAAAGCATAGGTTGGTTGTTTATGTAGGAACTCAAATCCCGCAACTTTCTCAGATTTTCAATTGATTACAACCTACTAGTTGTTAACAAGCAATATGGAGGTTTGAGCTTTAACTTATTCAAAGAAAGAGATGTAATTTAACTTCAATTAAATAGAGAATAGTTCCAATGTGTTTGTTGCAATAAATTGTTGGCATTTGTCAAGAGTAGATGCAATTTAATTTCTTATTAATAATGTTGTTTTTATGTCTATTGCAATTATTCTGATGAAGTAAACCATTCTAAGTTTTTTTTATTGTTATAGGGGAGAGGACTTAAGCATGTTTCAATAGTTGTTATAGCATTCTTGATTTAATGCCTGGTATTTTTAACAATGTTGGACCAATAGTTGCATGACTTTAAAGTTGTTAGTGTTAGTGATGACTACCCATAATTGAATGAAATTTATTCCTTAGATCTAAAACACAACAAATCATGTGATGCCACATCAACACACCAATAAAACATGATTTAGTGCACAAATATCAATCTCACTTTTTTTTTACCTTTTTGGGCACCTCAACAAAAAGCATGTTGATGTGGCGTCATATTTGATGAGGTGGCCTTGAAACCTTAGTTATAAGCAGAGGATTTGTCAAGTAAGTTGTAAAAAATTGAGAGTGATTTGAAATTTCCATGTAGGATTTTGAGAAGCGTGAAGTTAGGATGCTCAACTACTGGATCCTCTCTCTTAATATAGATTTGAAAGGAAGGCTTTAGTCAAAGTTTCTAGCCCACCCACCATACATTTATGTGTATAGTAAAATTGAACTTAATACACATTCTTTGGCATTCAAGGATTAACAAAAGTGGAAATTAGGTGGAACACATTTTCATGTTGTCATGTCTCTGTCATTTGTCTCCAATTAATTGCTAGTTATTGACGTTTCCAAGCACCTTGAAAGGACCATGGCATTGAGATCCAGCTCTACTGAACTGTACTACACACATATATGCAACAATTATACCAATTTTTTCCCTGACTGACCTTCCTCACATCTTCGGCGTACCCATTGCACACCAAGGTGCAATTGCTAGCCTAGTTTTAGAGGGCAGCGGCTATCCAGCCCCAGGAATGCACCGGGGCATGGATGGGCTGCTGCATACCATACCATTAAAAAGTACTGACACTTCCATATTTTTCTGCGAGCACATGATTCGTACATCATGCTTCGGTTTTTTTGAGTATGATTTATATAAAAGTAAATTTTATATAAACATTTTTTTAAGTTTTATATTTATATAGATAAACAACTTTTTACATAAGCAACTTTTTAAATTTGATTTTTATAATATATTTTTTTCATTGTTTTATATATGTAAAATAAAATAATATTTTGATGTTGAATAATTTTGAAAATGATTTAAATTATTTGAATTGTATTTAGATTTAATTTTTTAATTATTTTTATATTTAATATTATTTTTATAATTTTGATTTGAATGTGTATTTATATTTAGGGTAATAATATTATTTTTAAAATGTTAATATTAACTTTAAATTATTTGTATATTTATTACAAATTTATATTTTTTTAAAATATTTTTTGTATTTAACAATTTTTTAAAAAATACTTATTATTTGAATTGTTCTTGTATTTAATTTTTTAATTATTTTTTATATTTAATATATTTAATAATTTTGATTTGAATTGTGTTTCTATTTTATAATTAATATTATTTTAAAAATATTAATATTGTATTCAAATTATTTGTATTTATATATTTAAAATTTAAAAGAATATTTATATTCTTTAAAATTTATCTTTAAAGACAATAGTTATAAATACAAATTAAAGATTTTATTATTTATCCTACGTAAAAAGAATAAATCTGATTATTTTTATATTCTTTAAAATTTGGCCTCTTTAAAATTAATATTCTTTTAGCGAAATAAACATACAAATACGATCTTTTTAATTAATATCTATAAAAAATATTATTTTAAAATACCAGTACAAGGAAGAAACTATAAATTTATATTCTTTAAAGAATAAATATAAATTAAAAGATACAAATTATATATAAAGAATATTGTCTTTAAAGATACAAATTAACATAAATTTATACAAAGAATATTGTCTTTAAAGATACAAAATTTAAAGAATATAAATATTGTATTTATTCTTTGTAATAAACATACAAATACAAATATTCTAATTTATATTTATTCTTTGTATTAAACATACAAATACAAATCTTTTAATTTGTATTTGTAAAGAATATTGTTTTTAAAGATACAAATTTTAAAGAATATAAATATTCTTTTAAATTTTAAAGATATACAAATACAAATAATTTAAATACAATATTAATATTTTTAAAATATTATTATTAACTATAAATAGAAATACAATTCAAATCAAAATTATAAAAAAATATATTAAATATAAAAATAATTAAAAAATTAAATACAAGTACAATTTAAATAATAAGTATCTTTTAAAAAATTGTTAAATATAAAAAAAATATTTTAAAAAAATATAAATTTGAAATAGATATACAAATAATTTAAAGTAATATTAACATTTTAAAAATAATACCATTACCCATAAATATAAATACACATTCAAATCAAAATTATAAAAATAATATTAACTATAAAATATAATTAAAAAATTAAATCTAAATACAATTCAAATAATTTAAACTATCAAATAATTTAAATCATTTTCAAAATTATTAAACATCAAAATATTCTTTTATTTTATATATATAAAACAATGAAAAATATATTATAAAAATCAAATTTAAAAAGTTACTTATATAAATATAAAACTTAAAATGTTGTTTATATAAAAGTTACTTTTATATAAATCAGATTAAAAAAATTGGAAGCATGCTGTATGAAATCAGTACTTTTTAATGTTATGGTATGCAACAGCCCATCCATGCCCTACTATTTATACCATTGATTATATTTGACCGTATTTTTATTAAATTAATTAGTTGTAATTTTAATTTAAAGATTTAAAATCTTTTAATATTATATAAAACAAAAATGTGAATAAATAAATATTTTTATTCTTTAAGCACGGCCTTGGAAGACTGTGTCCTCCCTATGAGGGGAGGTCGCAACCCCACCAAGGCTGCACCCAACAGCCTTTGGTTGCTGTGGCTGCGCACCACCCCTGGGTATGCGGAGGTGTGGCACTAGCCGACCCTCCCCTTCCCAAAATTTATTTATATTTATATTTTCCTTTAAAAGGGAATATAATTTCTTCAGGATTTTTTTTTTCAAACATATATTTAATATATATATATAATTTGCATGGTATATATATATAAAACACTTATTTCAAATATTTTAGTTGGGTATAATAGCAAGACTGAACAGTAGAAAATAAAATTGTTTATACAGATGTTTATTTCTTCAGAAATTGTAAGGAAAATTTCTAAGAAATTGTAAAGAAAATATCTACAAGGGTTTTCAAATTTCACAATTTTGACAGACTCTTGGATTTTACTGTTAAAATTTCAAGAATCTTTCAAAACAAAACAATTAAACAAATAGTAAAGAACTTTTTTTTTTTTCTTGAATCTTGAAGGAGTGAGGGTTGGAGCAAAGCTTCGCCTTTGGAAATTCCAACTTCTAAATCCTTCCCAAAAAATTCACATCCAGCCATAAGCAAAATATGAGCCCACAAATCTACTGTAGTCCTCCTTAAACTTCTTTTAAAACCAAAAAACTCCCAAAACCCCACACACCATTCTACAACCAAATTCTTTCCATGAAGAAGCTTTCTGTCATTTACGGCATGCCAATATCTACTGTAGTCCTCCTCAAATTTCTTTTAAAACCAAAAAACTCCCAAAACCCCATACACCATTCTACAACCAAATTCTTTCCGTGAAGCAGCTTTATGTCATTCACCCCATGCCAATATTCTCTCTGAGAATATTTTTAAAACAAACATTTTATTAAATTCCCCACTCATTCCCATAAATCCTCTAATAAAAATTAATTAATTTTTAATTATTTTTCTTTTAATAAAAATAAAGCATTATAAGTAATTTAATTATTATTTTTTTAAAAATCAAGAATTTATATACCACTTACCTTATACAAATATAAAATTCTAATTATTCTCATTATAACATATATTATTTTATTTAAACTATTCACCCAATCAAGAACATTAATCAATTAACTTAACTATAATTATGTACAAATAACTATATCAATTAAATACATTAATTAATCACACATAAAATAAAAAATTAATTAAATAACAAACATTTACATACTAAAATAAATAATCAACACTAACCCAAACTTAAACGAAGACGAGGTTGAGACAAAGACACCATTGGACTCACAACAAGGTGACGAACTTGGGACGGGAACACTTTCTTAACAACTCCCTTTTCAACATCAAACCCATTGGGTTTAAGGGACATGCTCAAACCTGTCAAGTAGGTGGATTTTATGTCCAATACCTGCATCTTGCATAGAAACAAACATCAAGTAGCATGTAAATCTCCATTGCAGACACATCGTGAAAGGTAATCGTGAGGTACCAGGGCACTTGCAAGCAAGTGATGCCACTCTGTCCTTTCACCAAGACTCACTAGCAAACACATCAAAAGTTCCATGGCAGCAAATAATTCACATCACCACATATATTATTAAAGAAAAACCGTAACATAACCATATAACATAATCACCATGAAATGTATCATCAAGCATCATATATAATATCAAGTGCATGAAACCAACCAAACTATGAATCCTCACACAACCAAAATGGTGAACTGATCACCCACATAATCCAAGTACAAAATCCACACATAAGAGTATCAACAACATGAGGGGTATTACACCTAATCCCTCAATCTTATAACCCTCATTCCTCAACCCTCAGCCCTTAACCCTTAACCGAGCTATACCCTTAATTCCTTAACCCTCGACCATTAAAACCTTGACCCTCAACCCTCAACCCTTAAAACCTCAATCTTCAACTTAATCCCTCAACCCCCAACCCTTAAACCTTAATCCTTATACTTATACCCTCAACCCTAATCCTTGAACCCTCAACCGTCTAGCCCTAAACTCTTAAACCCTCAACCATCAAGCCTCAACCCTAATCCCTCAACCCTCAACCCTTAGTCCATAAACCCTTAAACCACAATCCCTTAATCCTATAACCCTCAACCTTCAACCCTCGAAATCCAACCCTCTAACCCTCAATCTTTTAACCTCCAACCTCAACCCTTAAACCCTAATCGCTCAATCCTATAACCCTCGAACTTTAATCATTAACCCTATACCCTGATCCCTCAATCCTAGCCACTTGTCAACATGTGAGTGGACAAAGGTGGAGCACATTTTGGTCATTGTGCAATTAAATGCAATTAGGTGGAATTTCAAAATTGATGAAATGACAAGTTGTAGGGAGGAGAAAATGAAGTTAATGCCACTTGTCTCAAGGCAAAGGACATGTAAGAAACTTAAATCTCTTGTTGGATGTACATACCCTTTTTGGAGGGATTTTTCAAACTTGGAGAATATTCCCTTTTTGATGCCTTTTTGAAAGTAAATGAAGATTTAATAAATCAATTAAAATGATTTTCATGAGCAAGTTATAAAATCTAGAGGATTTGGTTATTAAGATTAGCATTAATCGGGATTTTATTAATTAAGAGGGAGATTAGCTGATTTAACCATTTTGACTTAGACTTTTGGATTAATTTAAATAAAAATGAGAGGAATACGATTTAGACTTAATTAAATAAAGAATTTGATTTATTTAATTAAAGAAGATGGTGTTAGTTTTAAATCAAATAAAGTTTTAATTTAATAGAATGACCTTAGAGATTTAATTAAATAAAATGATTTATTTAATTAATAGAAGAAGATGACTTAATTAGATAAAAAATTGATTTATTAATTAAGAGATGAAGTGTGATGGATTTAATCAAATAAAGATTATTTAATCAAATTGATTATCAAAGGAAATGATTCAGGATGAAGTGGTGTTAGTAAAATCAGGATCAGGTGTATAGAATCAATCAATACATTTTTCATGTCTACATAATGAATCAAGCCCATGAGGTTGTAGCATGTAAGCTTTGAATTTGTAATTGTATTTTCTAAAAATAATTGAAAGTAAGTCAATTTTCTGTCTCACATCTTTTGTGTTGGTATCTATTATGATTTTTGTGGGCTTTGGGCGGTGTGGCCCTATTTATCTATTTATCTCTCTACCTCTATCTTTGTCTCCCTCTCTATCTATACATTTCTCATTATCTCCCTATCTTTTTATGTGACTTTATCTCTATTTATGTCTCTCTGGACTCTTCTCTCTTTTCTTTTTCTTTATCTATTTTTCTCTATCTGCCTCACTATCTCTACCTCTTTCTTTGTCCCTCTTTATTCCTCTATATCTCTACCTATTTCTCTATATATCTATCTCTTTATATCTCTTTGTCTCCCTCTTTATCTCTCTATTTCTATTTATCTTTATCTCTCTATCTCTATCTTCTATCTTTTCTCTTTATATATATATATATATATATATATATATATATATATATATCTCTTTGTTCCTCTCTCTTTATCTATCTTCATCTCTTTCTCCTCCTTTGTCTAATTTTTCTCCCTCTCTCCTGCTCTCTTTCTCTTTTTTTCTCTCTCCACCTATCCATATCTTATCTCTATGTCCCTCTCCCTTTTATCTTCCTTTCTCTTTCTCTCTTTCTCTCTTTATATGTGTGTCTTCTTAAGTGTGTAATGGGTACATTGAAGAGATCTTAAAGGTGAATTACCATATCTTTAATTAAATGGCATGCTACCATGAGAATAACTCCTCAAGGACACATGCCATCCTTGGATTGTTGGCATGAAATAACTAATCAAAATTTAACTTCTCTTTTCTCTCTCTTTTCCTTTGTATCTCTTATATTTCTCTCTCTTATGCTCTGTCTTTTTATCTATCTAAATTCATCTCTTTATCTCATTCTCTATCTTTTGAGTTTCTCTCTTTGTATTAGTCGATAGGATACATATAGTGTGAGATTAGAGCCTAAAACAAGTCTCAAAGTTGCAAACCACTATTGAGTCATTGGAAAACAAGTTTGAATAGCTGCCATTTAATGGTAACCCAACTACAATGTAATGGTAAATTCCTCTAAGAGATCAAGTAAAAGCATCCAAAATCTCACTTATCACTTAAAAGCTAGATAAATATTGATTTGAAAATTGGATGATAACATTTTATTTCCATTTCCAATATTTTTTGTCAATTTGATGGCAACTTTCTTTCTTCATTTACATTGGTTTATGTTTTAAATTTATATGCAAATATTTCATAATCAAATAATACTTAATTTCTTTAAAGAAAAAATCTAGATTTGTCTAAATTTATTTCATTGGACATTATTTAACACTTATTATTAATTGTTTAATCTAGCCACATGCAACTAGAACTTGTAGTGCATCCATGCATAAACACATACTCTCTAACATATTAACATGCACATATAGTTTTTTATCAACGTAATCCTTGAACCTCCTTTAGGTGCAGGCGATAATATATATACCTCTCCCTATATAGAATTGTCTCCCCCTTTATCTCTCTTTTAATCTATCCAAATATCACAAAACTTATCAAACCTTTATATATTACTCTATAGTTCTATATGAAAAGAAGCTAATTATTAATTATACACCCATATTTATATTTAATAATTTTATTATAGAATATAATATATAATAATAATATAATCTATATATACTATTGTATATAATAATAAATATAATTATATTATATATGATTTAATATGTATTATATAATATATATATATATATAATATTTTGTATTATATTTATATATTAAATATTTTGTATTATATAAAAATATAATAATTACTAATTATTAATTGTAATAATTTTATATATGTATTTAATACTTTAATATTAAAGAATATAATATATAATAATAAGTAGTAATAGTAATATAATTATATTATT
>VDFB02309997.1:0-27262 GCA_007258455.2 Sequoia sempervirens | reverse complement strand
AAATGCATTTCATGTATACAAATAACAACATTATAATTTATCAAGATTATGCACATGGCAAAAGTACATTAATGAAATTTTCATATATACATATTCATCTATACTCGAAAGAGATCAATAATTCCAATGAAAACATCTTTTTCAATGCTACGTCTTAAAACTTAATTCTACATATCAATGTTACGTTAGATTCTTTCATGCCATACTTCTATTTCAAAGTTTCAACAATGAATGTTAAATATAAATATACATACAATGGCGCTATACAAGCCATTTCCAGAATGTTACACAAGTTCATCAATAGCAAATAAAACTTTGAACCTCCAACCGCCGTGACACCATCGGTCTTCTTGCGAGCTGGGGCCAAGAGTGTGATTCAGGCGCCTTTTCCGCCCAACCACGAAGTGCATGACTTCCCCGGGTTCCTTCCTAACTCGAAGGAATCCCCGGCCCTGCATAAAGGAGCCTAGCAACCTGATACAGTAAAACAGGAGGGAACTCTCGATGCATGCCTGGTGCCTATATGCATTTCTAACATGAGAAAAACACATTTCTTGCAACAGGAGGTGGCAGAGACTCAAATACATATACGTTTCTAGGCTTTGAAAACAAATCCATCTATTTCAATGGTACAAGTGCTTGGCCAAGCATAAATAATACAAGCAAATGGTAGTTTAGAAAAGGTAATACTACTGTCTCTGTGGGTCCACCTTTGGCATCCTGTCCCGGAAGTTACCAAAAGTAAAGTATGAATAAATACAAAAGCAGAAAGTTGTGCATTTTCTTACATGTTTCATGCATTCAATTGATTCTAAAAGAATTTCAAATGAGAATTTCATAACATCCTTTGAAAGAAAAATTGTAAGTTCAGTAGTAAGATTTCATTTACTCATTTGTAAGTAATTCTTTTCTGATTTGGTAAAAGACTCTGTTTTTAGAGAAGAACATGTATGTCATAATACTATCAGTGTACTATTAGAGAAATTTAATTAATTCTTTTGTATGAAACAGTGTTTACTGATTTCAGTATATACTTCTATTCTTTCCAAATTCAAGCTGACTGATAGTGTAATTCCCAATTTTAATACAGGTTTCTGAATATTAGTAATATACAGAAACAGTGCAATTCGTTCAGAATAACAGAGGTTTGAAAGAAAAACTTGCATTCAATTTTATATTGTATTCCTTTACTCAGGAATGTACTTCTGTATGTAAGTATATGACAAAGTAATCAAGAAGATTTTCAGTTTACATGGTTTCTCAGAGATACTTTTGTTCTTGTTCCAGGTTTAAAATTTCTGAGATATTTGTGTATTTTTGACAGAGATCATATCACTTTCTGGAAATGGTTTTCCTGTTCGAACTTGCAATTTGGTATATATATGTATGGATATATATATATATATATGTATACATATATAACTGAGTGTATATATATATATATATATATTTATTCATATACAGCTGAGTGTAAATTTTAAAGAGAGAAATACTGATTTTTTTCTTATAACTGTTCATAAGTTCTCTGGCTGTGCACACAGATTATAAACATTGTACAGGGTTTCACACTGGCGTTGGTCATCATAAGGCGCAGGAAGCCCTTGCCCCTCCCATGGGGAGGGGGCGGGCTGTGAGGGGCTCGCGCCCCCTCCACAGGCCGCGGCCTGTGGAGGGCGCGAGCCTCCCCACAGAGCCGCGTCCTTCCCATGGGGAGGACAAGGGATTAAAATCCCTTCCCTATTCCTGTGTATAAACAATTTCATAACTCAAAAAGAGACATTTTGCCCAGTATTATACTACATTCAAATTTATCTCAAAGGAAATTCGAATTTATTTCTGGTGAAAGTGTTTCTTGCAATTCATATGCATATATATATATGTATATATGCACGAGAATACAGATTCCTGTGCATATATATATATATATATGTTTATGTATGTTTCCTATTATAATTGAGAGCAGTTTAATAATTTGCAGCTTTTGCAACAGAATGTAGCCCTAATCTGGAAGAAAAGATTGGGTATTCTTTCTATAATGCAACAATGAGAAGTAAGCTATTACCCAGATTCAAAAATAAAATTGGAAAAGATTTCTCAGAAATCTGTAATCATTTCATAGAATGATGCACTTCATTTATTCAATTTCTTATTGCAATTTCAAACTGATTGAAAGCAAAGTATGGAAAATAACCTGGCAATTTCTCCAGTGCAGATGCCTCGTATTACCTTCCTGTCCCCACTTCCCCAACTCTGATTCCCCCTGAATGAATGTTTTCTTTTCTCCTTAAAGCTTTATTGCCCCTTCCGAGGATCATGCAGAGTATTTCCAAATGACAGATAAATTCTACATGCAAATTCCAGAGATTGCCACATGCCAACAGCATTGTTGGTTTTAAGGAAAAATTTCCAGAGCCCAAAGTTTTCTCGGGGCTGTTCATTCCTCTCAATTTTTGGAATAAAAATAACCATTTTCAAACAAAAGATATCTCCACTTTATATTATGCAAAACAAATTATTTCATCCATATTATATGCAAATATAATATTTTCACTTCATTTTTTTAATTTCCTATTTTAAATCAGATTTTTCCTTTTTATTGCACAAAATAAATGGGATAAGCTAAATAAAATAAACCATACTCTTTTCACAACCTTTATGAATAATTAAACTATATTTTTAATTTTTGCTATGTTATTATAGGTACATATATTTTTTTATTTTTCTTTTATATCAATTACTTATTCAAACCATGCAATCCATTTAAACAATCACATTGAAAACAAACATGGCCTAATGCAACTACATGATTTTTAAGTGGTGTGTGCGTGATCAAGAGCTTCTCCTCTTTTACCCTGTCGGGAAGCTAACCTTCTTTTCCTCAATCACACTCTTGGCCTTCGATCACCTGCAACTCAAATGCACTGAGGCGTGCAAAAACGAAAGTGTATTAGTAACCAATATAGAAGTATAAATTTAAGCAATAATTAAATCAACACTCCTATTTTGTATCATTTTAGAATAAAATGCACTCATAATTCTGAAAGAAAACAATTATTTTCCTACATTTCCATACACCAAAGCATTGTATTATATTATATTGCTCTAACATGTATCATAATTCATATATTAAATCCCACAAAGTCATGGTCAAAACAGCATCAAAGTATGAGACGTGACAGTAATCTCCCTATATATATGGAAGAGTCTCAGTAGAAAGGAAAGAGATAGAGCTAGACATTGAGAGAAATGCTGTATAACCTTTTTTCTAAAAGTTTCAAGCTGCAGCTTCACTAATTAATTAGAAACAATGAATCACAGATTATTCTTTATGCAGATGGTATATGTGCTTAAGCTGTCAGAAGCCCAAAGAACAATATGTCAATCTTTATGTGAGGAAAATTATACGAAGGGAAGACTGGTTCTATTGATATGGTGGAGCCCATTAAATACTTTATACCATAAGTTATCTGTGGATGTAGGTCCAAACTATGGACAACTGTACATTTGTAGGGCAAGCCATGACATTGAAACTATGGATTATATCATACTTTTAGTCTGATATTCATTGACGCCCTCATTTTAGAATTGTTCTATGTTTGGAACCTGAAGTCTAGTGGGGTGCCGAAAGGAACGACATTGACCATGGTTTCATAATTTTATTCATTTTCAGTCAGATGTCTTTCATAGAATTTTCCAATACAATGTTTCATTTTGCATAAAAATTGTTGCTGTATATGTTTCCTATAGTGTATTGTACATGTCATGACTCATTGTCATTAGATCTGATATTGCAGCAGTGCAATAAATGCATGATATATACACAACACATTCTCCCCCCTACACAATCACATATACAGAATACAATTTTCTAAATACATTATCTGAAATGGTATGTTTGCATTGGGTGCTTGTATTACTTATGAAGAATATCCGAATATGTAATCTATGATAGTTCAGATGTCCGCTACAGATGATGAATGTCCTAGATGGTTTCTATAAGGATACCTCAGTCAAACAAATGAAACATAAAACATCAATAGGACCTTGATACAGACAGCATCATGGCTTATATGTAGAGATTGTGATTCTTGTGAAACACCATCTGTGGCTTGCCAGTGTCACCGACTAAGCCAATCAGATGTTACACTGTTTTGTAGTGTATGATGACAATGGCCATGGACATTTCAAGGATGTCCTTCTGATCTCATGTGGCTAATCCTGTCAACTAACTTACCATAATCATCTAGGTATTTATTTCATAGTCTTTTGACAGATTGTTTATTGGTCAAGCCAAATGTCTATATTCATTATTTAAATTGAGACTCATTTCAGGGTTAACAATGGAAAAAATATAATGGTAGCAGCAAAGTCTTAACTCTAATTCAATGGACATAACAAAATGATTATGAAGCAGGAGATACAATTTTGAGTGGAAAGTACACTGCTGCAATGCAAAGGTGATGATAGTGAAATGTGTGACATAGAAAACACAACAGTGAAGGAAATGATACTTTGCACATCTCAAATCGAACGGTTGGTATATTTTCAACTGAAGGAAATCTTAGAAATCGGTATTCATCAAAATCTGCTAGAGTAGAACATGAACCATAATAGTAAAAGTTACTGGGGAGCTATGTTCATAAGTTAAACTAAGTTGTTCTTATTAGGGACAATCCATGCAGATGCCATTGAGTTGTAGACCCTCAAACATCTGTACTAACAGTATGCGATTCAGGTCTATGGCCAAGTCTATTCATCTCTTCTTTGGAAATCCCTTATTGGTCAAATGGATTCTTATAACCATCAACATTTTGTGATACACCTGCGTGTGTATTTGATATAATATAAAATATTAATGTGGCTAATCCTGTCAACTAACTACCATAATCATCTAGGTATTTATTTCATAGTCTTTTGACAGATTGTTTATTGGTCAAGCCAAATGTCTATTCATTATTTAAATTGAGACTCATTTCAGGGTTAACAATGGAAAAAATATAATGGTAGCAGCAAAGTCTTAACTCTAATTCAATGGACATAACAAAATGATTATGAAGCAGGAGATACAATTTTGAGTGGAAAGTACACTGCTGCAATGCAAAGGTGATGATAGTGAAATGTGTGACATAGAAAACACAACAGTGAAGGAAATGATACTTTGCACATCTCAAATCGAACGGTTGGTATATTTTCAACTGAAGGAAATCTTAGAAATCGGTATTCATCAAAATCTGCTAGAGTAGAACATGAACCATAATAGTAAAAGTTACTGGGGAGCTATGTTCATAAGTTAAACTAAGTTGTTCTTATTAGGGACAATCCATGCAGATGCCATTGAGTTGTAGACCCTCAAACATCTGTACTAACAGTATGCGATTCAGGTCTATGGCCAAGTCTATTCATCTCTTCTTTGGAAATCCCTTATTGGTCAAATGGATTCTTATAACCATCAACATTTTGTGATACACCTCGTGTGTATTTGATATAATATAAAAGTATGTCTGATTACTTTCCTATTTAACAGTCATAAAACCATTCAAACAGTTAATTGTCATTTCGCAACTCCAAAGATTTAATAATATATTGATGCACTCAGAAAGCAACTAAACTTATCCTTACATCCAAAGAGTAATTGTATTTTGTGTATCCTGTCTAGAACTAGTGAAAGTTCTATTCTACAACAGAAAAATAGATTTGCATTTTGTGTATGTTTTTCTCCTTTGAATTCTAAACTGGCTGTATTTGTCATATTCGCGGATTCCAATTCTTTGCTTTTCTTGTGGCATATTAGTCTCGAACAATAAGAATTACAAATTAATTTAAACACAGGTGTGGTATCCAGTGACTCCTGCAATGGGCAGAATCCAATTTGATGGGCCAGAATGCATTAAAGAGGTAATTCTTACTTGATACCTTAAATCTGCCTAGCACATTTAAAAAGCGCCATGCATGAGATTTTTCTCTTAAAGATGTTTTAATAATTTTTTAAATAACGTGCTGAAAACATTATATTGATTATCTTGACAGGTTGTCTCGAAACCTGAAAAGAAGAATTCGATTGCAGAGCTATTTTCAAGACACAGTACTCCTGCAAAATTGTCTGCTGGTGAAATCTGTAATGCCGAGGCTGTTCAAGACCAATCAGATATTTCTCCAGATGATTTAAGCATTGAAGAACAGAAAGCTTTGCTTGCTGCGATTGAGCCAGACAAAGAAACAAACGAGGAAATGTTGCCTTTCATAAAAGAAGAGTACCCCTTGGAACAATGTGGTGCAAAAAGGCCCTTTGATAAGACAGATAATGATTACCAGCTTGTTTCTCGAGAAGATCAACCTGGGAAATACAGATTATCCTTAGATCCCTTGGAGGAACGTAGTTCTCCCTCTACTGAAGTGCAAAAGAAAAAGAGTAAGAGCAATGTGACAAGAGATGGACAACAAACTATACTTAATTTTTTTGGAAGAAACTAGATCCCAGTTTTTTGTATTGACAACCTTGTAAAATGTATGCATGTGTAGCCTTCACCTTGTTAGAAGTTCAGGAATTCTTGAGTAAGCAGAGATAAGGCTAGCAAAATTCTCTTTTGGCTGATCTGATCAGTAGTACACTAATCACTGTGGTTTTATGACGATAAGATAGCACAGTTCTCCTCACTTGAACATAAAATTCTGTTATCTGATCTAAGGTAGTTTTCCATCCAACTCAAATTTGGAGTATTACATTAGTCTTCTTGGGTATAGATATTCATGATATTCCATCATTTTTGGGTAAATTCTGCATATCTTAGAATGTTTATGCCTTCTGGCATATCTAAAATTTAGCATTTGCAGGAATATTAGTTGATGGAATAAGTGTATTTTTTCACTTTAAACAGACATCATGATAATGCTGACAAAAATAGAATTTCCAAATTGTATATTTGCGGTTGGTTGTTTTCTGCATTCTCAGATGGACCTGATTAACATTGTGTGCCATGCCTTAGAATAACAGGTTTCAGCTTACTTATTCCTTTTAGGTACCATGCTTATTATAATATGGCCTTGGATCCACAAGAATTCATTGGAGCCTGCCAATTCTAATATCAGACATACGAGGATTTGATGTTTTGTTGAGGAATGTAATGCTAGGATATTTTATCTTTAGAACTTTGTTGAAAGTATTGCAATTGTTCTATGCTTTCTTATTTGGGGATGTCAGATCCTTATAAAGACTTTAACTAGATACTCCATATAATATAGTAGCTTTTTTTTTATTGTTCACTTGTTGAGAGTTTGTATAAAGCTTTCAAGGATTTTGAAACTGAAGGATGAGTATGCTTCGAGGTTAAAATCTGAGTTAGTTTTTGTTTCAGTGCTTTGGTGTGAACCTTAACCTGCATCGACAACACCATTATATCCTTTTTGTGGCAAGATTTGAATTCAAGCACTTCTAAAGCAACAAAGTAGATGCACTACAAGAGAATGAAAGAATCGTATGGCCTTTATTCCACCATCTCCTTTACTGTTTCTATAGTGCTTGATTATTACCAACTCTGAAATCTAAAGAAGATTTCTTTGAGGTTTCTTTTTAAACATATGGGAGCGAGTAGCATAGGTACAGTATAAAACTTGATTGCGTCTACCTTTTTCATTATAAGCAATTGTGGCTAGTTGAGATTTGTTGTCTACTTGGATAAGTTGAGAGTCCTGGTCCATGGAATTTTTGTCTTTGGTTTATTTAAAAATTGGCATGAGTAGAAGAATTAATTAGTAACAGTTAACACAAATATGCCCTACTGCCTATCAAATTGCCTCTTCAAAAACACCAATGTTTATCATAGTCGATATTTTAGAAATGCATTTAGCCTTGTAAATTTTTTCACAATTCTATTGCACTCATGGATCCATGGTTCTTTATCCTTTTTAGTTGTATAGTATGGGTGTTAACAACAATCATTTCTCTGGAGTATATGATTTCTTTTAATATTCAAATTAGGGTTCTATTCGTTATCTCACCATACAAAAATATCATTTTGTATATTACAATCAAAATAGCTATTAGCTAGATCAAAACAAAAGCAATATACCACCTTATATAGTAAACAAAATATAATCAAAAGATCCACTAGTCCAAAGGCAAAAAAACAGAAGAGGAGCTAACAACATCCTCCACCCACAACCACCCCACCATAACCACTAGCAACATTATCATCCTCCCTCGCACATTCCCTTGTAGCCATTGCATCATTGATAAGAAACCTAAGAAACCCACAATCTTTTAGATTGGGGAATTGGACTCCATGAACAAACTCTTTGTACTTTGCAACCTAATGACAAACATCACTTTCCAAACTAGGAGTATACATGCTTGAAACTTCCAACATACCACTCATGAGAAACTAGGAGAAATATTATTAACAAATTTATATTGAAATTAAATTTTGTTAACCTCTTGAAGCCCATAATTCATCGCCTTAGCTTATGTTTTAAAGCTTTAACCTTGGCTTTAGATTCTTGAGAAGAAAAAATCACATTCTAACCAGGGGCATTTATTTGATCCTTCTCTAGTTGCACTAGATCCCCTCCTCTCGAACTAGAACTTCAATATCCAAGACCTCTTGAACTACACAAAAACATCTAAGCCTTCATCACTAGATCAATTGCTTTGTCTTTCAAGCTACATTGTTATGCCCTTAACCTATTTGTAATTGGCTTGTGACTAGGACCTTTAAGTTATATTGCCAGTTCTATAGTTTTATATAGGTAGTTACATTGGCTTGGATGGTCTCCATGGCAGAAGTATGGTATATATAATAGGCAATTATTAGTTTATTACCATCATATGATGAATGTTCTTGTTGAAGACTTTTGGAGGTTGCACCTTTGAAGTGGCTTATTGTTATTGAGGATTTGCAAGTAATTCCTATTATATTTACAAGTATTTGTTATATAAATTTCCTTGTGCAATTTGTTTCATTACAATTGGTATCAAAGTATGATCTTGGCATCTAGAGACAAGAAACAAAGTGTTTTTTTTTTTCAATTTGGGAGGTTGAGTTGTCAAGCACATCTCTTATTTTGGTGATTATTTTTTGAAATTAGAAGAATTGGACATATTGACAAAGCTATAGTTTAGATTCAAAATCAATTGAAGCATTTTTGAAGGAGTTATTATGAAATTAGGGTTTCATTTTAATTTTTGAAGATTTGCATTATCTCATAAATGTTTGCATTTTTTTTTCAATTGAAGTTGGACGAGCATTCAAGAAAGTTATAGTCCAAATTTTAACTATTGATGATCAATATTAAGTGAGCTATTGTAATTTTAGGTTTTTTTTTTTTTAAATGCTCCATAGATTAAATTTAGAATATTTTAGATTTGTTTACATTTTTTGAATGCTCTTTGAAGTTTTGATTAAAATTGGATAATTGGTGAAATTTAAAGTTTGTGTTGTCAATCTTCAACATGATGGGGCTATAGATTAGAGGCCAAATAAAGAATTCTTCATTACTAGGAAGAACTTAAAACAAAGACGTTTAAATTTGGAGTTAGGATTGGGTGAGACTTCAATCATTGGCGTTGTCTCCATTAGATGATAAAGTGGGCCA
Source organism: Sequoia sempervirens (assembly GCA_007258455.2). Taxonomy (NCBI): domain Eukaryota; kingdom Viridiplantae; phylum Streptophyta; class Pinopsida; order Cupressales; family Cupressaceae; genus Sequoia; species Sequoia sempervirens. Next base: position 17,674 of record VDFB02309997.1, on the reverse strand, counting down.
TGTGAAAGAGGGTATGCAGAACATGGAAGGAAATTTGGCAAACATGCGAGATGAATTAACTAACATGTGAGGAGATTTGGTTGGCATACATAAACCATTGTTCTTTATTAAATATTTTATCAAGATGTTATCATTCTCACAACCAGGGGCTCAACATTGTACATTGCTCACCCAATGTTTTAATCAATTAGGGTAGATTGTTAGGATGACTATAATGTCCCTTAGCTAATTATTTATGTAAGACACATATTTGGAATATTGTATTGAGTTTCAACCAAAATGATTAAATTTGAAAGATAACACACATTCATATAGATTTGCTCATAAAAATTAGTTGGGATAGATGATTTATTTCAAATAGTTCATTAAATGATTATAAAGATTTGTTGTTTCAATTGTTTGTTAATAGCAAAGATTACAACAATTGCATATTCAAAATATTGAAATGCCCAAATGTTTGAAGTGTAGAAGTAATCTTCATTGAATTTACCCTCAATAATCCAAAGTAGTTTCATCCTTCAAACTCTAGAAAACTAATGGGGTTTCATCCATTGATATCTAGAACCTAATTATTTTAATCCTTAGATCCAATAGGAAAACACATGTGTTTGACTCTACAATTTAGGGTTTACCTATTGGATCTAAGGATGGAAAGATTAGGTTCTAGAGATCAATGGATGAAATCTCATTAATTTTCTAGAGTTTGAAGGATGAAATTGTTGTATAGAGGTTAGAGGCCTAGTGTTATTGGGTTTGATTTATAAAATTTCAAGAGAATTAGAGGAGTGACCAAGATTCAATCTAGGGCCTCAAGGATAATCCAAGATTAGGGGAGTTGATGAAGAGAGATGACAATTATGAAAGAGTTGTCCAATATTTCATTTTCTAATTAAAATAATTATTATTGCTAAACTCAACTTGATTAGGGAGATGAAAGTTTTGATTGATGAGTTAACTAGTATGGAGTTAATTGAGTACATGAGATGATTAGGGGGGTTTGACTATTTGCATGGAATATTTAATTAATGGGTAAGTGCAAGAAGCTGGGTCCACTTTTTGGCCAAAAAGCGGAAGTTAAAAACCAAACTTTCTCATACTTCGAGTAAAAGTTTGAAGCACTTACACAATATATTTAAAAAGTCTAGTAATATGAAATGTAGGATTTTGAGCCTAGTTTTCAAATATATAATTTATTCTAATACCTAGACAAATTAATTTTGTATATGATGTACAAAAAATATTTTTTTAAAATCATTTTTAGGGCCATAACATGCATGTGTACAATGAACATAATTTGACCTAAATAAGTATTTTTCTAATTCCTTTGGGTAAAGGTGTGTATTATAGTGAAGTTTGATGAGGGCATTTTTTAATAATCTTTTCAAATATTTTTTAATTAATTTCTTACTGGCTCTACTTGTTATTTTTGAAAACCCCTCATGTATAACAAACATAAACTTGAGCTAAATTAATCATAAAATAAAATGATTAGTATTTTTTTATTGTGTAAATAATGATGTTTACATTGATGACATAATTTTTTTAAAAATAATTAAAATTAAAATTTATTAAAAAAATATGAATATTTGATATTTCAAGTGTATGTACCACTTTCATAAAAAAATATTTTAAGAAATAGAAAAACATGTCCAATCGTAAAAATAATTACATATTTGAAAACCGAACATCACCATCTATAATGGGCTTTAATTTTGTCAAATTTTTTGAAAAAGGAGTTGCCAGCCATATTGCTAAAGTCAAATTTTCTCTTGTTATTTTCATAACATTATACTTGTAGGTTTAAGGTTTCGGGTTTCTGAGACACAATAAAAAGTGGGTTTCAAATTTTATGAAACACATATTCGTTCTAAAATGCGTACCCATTCTAAAAAGGAACAAGAATATGATGTAAATAACATTGGGTAGAAATTTAGGGCCGAGAGGTTGATCTTAAATAGGTACTGTAGAGTAAAAAAAAGATTCAATGATCTAACTAGTAGATTAACTAGGATCAACTCTTCTTGCCTCCACATTCAAACACAAACCAATTAGGGTTTGATGATTAGCTAGCCGCCTCAAAGGAGAGCCAATTTTTTAGGGTTTAGTTCTTTTGAGTTGCAAAGAGGATAAATTTTGTGTATTTTAATAAGCCTATTTGACATAAACCTTAGATCTGAAAATGTAATTTATCGCACAAACGAAATTGAAAATTGACGAAACAACTACAAATTTGAGAAGTGAGGACAAAGAGGAACTTGCAATTAAAAATTGAGCTTAAATTTGAGGGTCAAGGGCGAGGGTGCCCTTGACCAGAGATGCTACTTTTTAGGATCTTCAAACTTCAAATGACAAGTTATAGTCTTCTCTTTGTTTTCTTGTAGCCTTTGTTGACGAAACTTTTGGATCTAACTTACACATATGAAAAGATAGGGAAAGGTTATGTTGTATAGGGGCTTGCTTAATTCAAACCTCATTTTGATGTTTCCACCTCCATGGACAACACATGATGATGATAGAGAGGGCTTACCCTAGGTTGGTTAGAGGCCAAATAAATAATAATGGGTTGTAATAACAAATGATAATGGATAATGTTACCTTAGGCATGAAATCTCTGTTGAAGTAATGTTCACACCATAATTTGCCACCAAAGGTTGTTTGAGGGATGCTTGAATTGCTTGAAGAAATGTAAGAGGTTAGTCCACAAAACACAATAGATTGTTGTAGCTAGTATGTAGAGGATAACTCATACATCTTCATAATAATAACATAATTGATCATACTAATGCCTTGCTCCAAAATTTTCTATATGTTCAAATGAGAAGAAAATTTGTTTATATATGTATCCCAATTGATCTTTTTGATTATAGGTTGACCCAGGATCCTTTTTAAAAATTGAAATAGGTCATCTTTAGGTTAGGGGCGCCCTTGCCCTTGACCGGGTGTTTGGCTCAAATTTGTTGAGATGTCGGGGATTTTAATTTATTTTCCTAATATGGCCCCAAAACAAACAAAATATTAATATAATTAAGTCCATAGACAAAATAGGGTGTCCATGTAGTGTGAAATTTACAATGCTACATTTAGCCCCCACTTTAGTGAGAGTATTATATTACATTCATGCTCACACTAAAGGAATACATTTCTTTATCAAAACGTTGAAGAGAAATGATGACACCAAGTTGAGAGTTGCACAAGCCCCCAACTTAGGATCCTATCAATCTACAATGTTAAGACAAATATGAAGCAAATATGTTGCACACAAGACAAGGCAAGATTCAATCTTACATAAGAAATTCAATGATCAATCAATGAAGTACACATAAAAGAATACAAAAAGAAAACACAATGCATACAAGGAATACATGGAGGGTACAAGGAATACATGGAGCATACAAGGAATACACTTGGAAAAAACGTGGAATACATGAAGAAAACACATGAAATATATGAAGCAAACACACTGAATACACGAAGCAAACATGATACACACATGAAGCAAACATAACACACACAAGGAACATAGAAAAACAAATGTTAGTAAACGAGAGGGAGCGAGAATTTGAGTATGAATTCTCAGGAAGATGAAGGAGACGATGGTGGTGGGGACGACCCAGATAAGGATGGTGATGGTGTCGAGAGGATCGTATGGCGCTATTGGTCTTTCTCTCGAGCTGCTGCTTGGTGTTTTTCTCCATGCTACTATTGGGGGTGCCGCTTCCTCTGAGGGTCTTTTCCCTTGCGTGTTTGGTGTTGGTTCTGCTTGTGGTCTCCCTTATTGCTCTTCTATGTTGGGCGGGGGTTGTTCTTTAGGGAGTGGCTTTTTTTGTCTCTATGTGTGGTGCTGGTGGTTGTGCCTGGAGCTCTTGCTGATAGATTGTTTGAGGAGTTTGGTGGCCTTATCTCAGACCCTGACTAGCATGTAGGGTTGGAAGTGGTTTTTTATTGCTGTGCCTTCTCTCCTCTTTCTCTGTCTGTAGGTTTTCCTGGTTCTGTTTGGCCTTTTGGGGGATTTTTTGCCTTTGTGTGGGGATGAGGTTGCTGGCTTTCCTCTGGTGGAGTTGTTTGTGGACAGTTTATGGCATGTTTTAGACCTGACTGGCATGTAGGGTTGGAGGTTGTTCTTCATTGTCTTGTTGGCTCTCTACACTCTCTGCTTGGAGGTTTTCCTTTCCTTGTCCTCCTTCTTTCGGGTCCCTATGTCTCTTCTTTGGTGTTGGTGCTAGTTTTGGTGCTTGGAGTTCTTGCTGAGGGGTTGGTTGAGGAGAATGGTGGCCTTATCTTAGACCTTGATTGACATGTTGGGTTGGAAGTGGATTTTTCTTGTTGTGCCTTCTCTCCTCTTTCTCTGTCAACAAGATTTTTGGGCTCTCTCTGGCTTTTTTGGGGCTTCTTTGCCTCTATGTGGGTGCTTTTGATGCTTGGGGTTTTGGTTGTTGGTCTGCCTCTGGTGGAGTTAGTTGTAGATTGTTTTTGGCATGTTTCAGACCTTGACTAGCAAGTAGGTTTGGAGGTTGGTTTACATTGTCTTGCTGGCTCTCTACTCCCTTTGTTTGGAGGCTTTCCTTACCTTTCCCTTCTTTCGAGGCCCATTGTCTCTTTGTTGGTTCTAGTTTTTTTTGGGCAGGGAGTCTGCTGCTCTTTGGCTCCTGTTATGATGCAGTGTTGGTTTTCTTTCCATTCTCGGTGGGGAGTGTTTCTTTTGGTGTGAGGTTTTTTATTTGGACGTCTACCTATTGGTTTCATTGAGCTCTATGCTCTCCCCCTTTTGGTTCTTAAAGTTCGATTTCAAGGTTGGGGGTGTACTGCTGCCTGAGGAATGCTCTATTTCTTCTTCTTTGCTCTAGTTTACTTATTTTCCAAAGGATGCTATGGTGGTATTTACTATGGGTGTAGCTGCTTCCCTTCAATTTTTTTAGCTATGGTATTCTTTGGAGGTGGAGACTGCTCCTTTGGAGGTTGAGCCCTCTTCTATTGAGGTGGAGAGGTGTGTTGTGGATTGTGTGGGAAGTTCTATTTTCTATGGTTTTGGGTCTCATTTCATCCTCTCCTATAGAGGGGAGTCCCTTCCTATTGAGGTGGAGGCCGAGTTGGTGCTGTGGGTGGACTGGTGTTGTGTGCTTGCTAAGACTCTTCAATGTTGTTCTTTGATTCCTAACTCTCTTATTGAGGTGGGGAGCTTAGTTTCGTTGGATGGTGTTGACAAGTATTGTGCTGTTGTCTGGCTGGTTCAGGTTGGTTACTTGGTTGTCTCTGGTTGTTTACTAATGGTTGGTGTTGTTAAGCATTGTGCTGCAGTCTAGCTGATTTAGGCTGATGGTTGCCTAGCTGATTAAGGTTGTTCTTGGGTCCAAATCCCTTGTATCTCATGGTTGTTTTGGGCTTAAGGTTCCCGTTAAAACCTTTCTTGGTGCAAATTTGAGATTTCAAGTTAATATTTTGTAATTTGCTTCTGGTTGGCTATTGGTTGTCTTTGTTTTATTCTTTAATAGCTTGATCTCTTTGTGCGGGTTTCGGGTCCTTGTCAAAACCTACTTGTTAATGGTTTCAGGTCCATTCAAAACCTGTTGTTAATAGTTTCAAGTCCATTCAAAACCTATTTTTCCCCCTTAATCAAAATAAATGTTAGTAAACAAAAACTAAATATCCAAGTTAGCAAGGTAATGAGACCTTAATACGTAAGGTTGTCTCAATTACCAAGCATCATCCATCGAATGCACAACATACATATCTATAATAAGAAAATGATAAATAAAATTTCTCACAAGGAATCATAGATCTATTGGCTAGGATGTTGTGTTATGCTAGGTGTTAATGTAAAAATTATCAAGTTCATAGTCCAACAAGATTCATTATGCTAGGTTTGTGGACTATTTGAAAAATTACGTCTTAGGGAGCACATAATTGTTTAGAGTCACGGGGATGGTTTAATGTCGCAGGGGATGAATTGACAACCACGCTTCAGAGAGCACACAAATTCTTAACGCCACAAGGGATGAATTGATAATCATGCCCCAGGGGGCATTATAAACACCACCACCACCACCAAGGGGTATGTTAATAAGTCAAAGCTCACAAGATGCCAATGAAAATGGATAGGGTGATATTCCCCCCTTAAAATGTTAGCATACTTGCTATGCTGATATTTTAAGGAAAAAAGGAGGAAGAGGGGATCCTTAAGAAGGATGCATACCTCCAAACTAGTTATCTTTTCCCTCAAGTTTATAGAAAAGGACAACCATTCTAGAGACTATCGTGTTGCTTCCATAGATGAAATATGGCTTCACGTAGGATTGTACCACCATGAATGGTAATGAGAAAACACATGAGGCTACAAATGCCACATAGCAATGAACAACACCATTGAAGTAAGTTTAATGTCTAGAATGAATAGGTGTATCAACACATGGAGGAGTGATAGCACCACAATTGAGAAGTATTTTATTTCTCAAGGCTTGACATTCATTGGTGGAATGAACAAGCACTCGATGATATGGACAAAAACAATGATTTGCGTGATTATGTTTGTGAAACATCTTACATTTTGGAGGAGGAAGATTAATCAAGTGATCTTTGAGAAGCCTCAACAAAATATGCTCTTACTCAGATAAAGGATAAGGAGTAGGAGACAATCCTTTCTCTTGTAAAGAAATTTTTTCTTGCTTACCATAGGAGGTTATAAATATAGTTGAGGATGGAGGATGTGATGTAGATGAAGGAGAAGGTTGGAAACCTAAACCTTCTCCTTAGCTCCTTGTTTCATTTTTCACTATATCCAAGTTTAGAAATAATTTTAGATCCAACCCCATAAAGTTTTTCTAACTTATATGGAGGAGGAGAGGTCTTGTTTAAATGATGATTTGTTGAAAGAGAAGTATTATCATGAGAAGAATTGATTATTTTGTAAGAATGAAAATCATTTTTGGGTGTTGAAATGTTAGGATTAGGAGGATCTTTATTACATGTTTCTAGCACATAAGGGGCAAAAGCTAAAGATCCCCCATCTCCATCATGGGATGATGATCTTTGTAGATTTGTTGATGTAGAATAAGATTGTGTAAATGAAACAAAAGACTCCTTAAGTTTAGATTTTGAGATTTTTTACTCTCCCACAAAGGAGGGTGTAAAGTCTAATGAACCCCAATTATCACCAAAACATGTACTTGAAGATGAAGCATTATTTTGATCATTATTTGCAATTTGAGAAGATGAATGACAAGATTGTATTGAAGCTACCGAAACAACATTCAATTCTTAAGGCTTTGATGGTGAGATTTTATACCCCCAATGAAAGTAGGTGTAAAATCTAATGAACGCCTATCATCGCCAAAGAGCACATTCATAGTAGCATTATCATTGTAAGGTAATGGTTCAACTTTTGAAGATGGAATCAAAGTAATAAGAGAGTTGGAAATTTTATGATCGACATCGGCTTGCAAATAAATTTTTGCATCTTCTTTTACTGTATAAACCTTGTTATTATATTCATATTTTTTTGTACAGTGAAGAGTATACAGGAATCCATTCATGGAATGAGTCCATGGTCTATCAAGAAGAAGATTATATGAGAGGATCCAACATGAAATGGATAAGGGTAGGTAAAGTCACAGGTCCTACTTTAATGGGTAGTGTGATTGTACCTAATGGTTTCCTACCAAAATTATCATAGCCACAAATAGAAAGATTATTATGTTTAATGAGAAACAAATTCATGTTGATCTTATGTAAAAGGTCAATGCTACAAACATTAAGACCCTATCCATTATCGACTAGATTACACCTAAATCCACGAGTGTTATTAATATAGACAACAATCATGAGAGCATCATATTGGTTTTGGATTGCAGGAGTAGGTAATTCATGTTGAGGGGAACATGATATCTAATTTTTTTGTCTTCATACCATCTAACATGACTACTACATCATTCAATTTAACAAAAGCATACAAAAATATTATGCAAAACCTCTTGGAGCATACCATGGTATGTAGGTGAAGTTTGAATTGATTCCCAAAGAGAGATCTTAGTTGGATTATTACGAAGCTGCTTAACAAGATTATACTCTTTGCCCAAATGTTAAGGAAGATGAGGTTTGGGGAAGATAAGGTTGAGGAGATGGAATGGAAGTTTCCATTTGTTTTGGTTTTTTATTATTTTGAGTGTTATATGTGTGAGCAATTGCATGATAATGTGATTGTTGTGACACATTTTGGTGTACATGATTATTTTGAGTGAGTTGTTTTACAAAATTTAAGAGGTGACCAAGAGCTTTAGGTTGGTTTGAAGGAGGTCCAATAATGAGAGGAGGTTTAGGTTCACTTGAAGGACCTCCAATAATGAGGATAGGTTGATTTTGTTGTTGAGGTTTATGAGGAAGATAGATGATGAGTTGTGGGTTTAGAATTTTAATTGAATTGACTATTTGTTGAAAATCTTTTATCAATGATGAATCCAATGTGAGTTTTAAATCCTCATCTTTGCAAGCCACCTTACTATCGTTTGAAGGAGGAACGGGTAAAGTGGTGTTAAGAAAGGTAACAATGATTGCATCCTCTTGCGCTAAGATATCCTCACAAGTATGAGAGATATTGAGAGAGGGACATGTTACTTGATTTTTAGCTTTCAGCTAAAATCAGGTAACTTAGTGTTTGATTCTTTTCTTGTTGTTTAAACATTTAAAGATAAACCATAGAACTGCTAATTTCAATATGCATGAAAGAATGATTGTCAAATAAAGCAGATTACATTTTGTCATTTCAATGTTTCATTACAGCAAATGAGAAAAGAGAATCATAGATATACAAATTTAGTCATTTATTGATAATCTTGAAATGTACATGTCCCTCACAAGCCAAGGGACTAACTCTCTTATTCAATGAACATATGAAGCAATTCATGCATGAATAAGTAGAAGAAAGGAAAATGTGCATATAAGAATGGAACCAGTCATTGCCTGAGAATGATTGGTTGTAGGTTGCCTGACTGCTTTGCTGCTGCCCCGAGCCGCTTGTGTCCCTCCCAGCTCTGTAGTGCTCCTCACCTTGCAACTGAAGAAAGCATGATGTTAGTGCGAAGCTCTAAGCAATGAAAGATTCAAACCTTACATACACACCTACCTATGCATGTATAAACTGATCCATAAGTGCATTAAACAAGCATGCAAACCTTGGATGTTTCAGAAAAATGGTGAAATCATCAAACATCCAACATATGCATTTATTTTCTAATTGTTTGCTTCATGTGCAGATTTAGGACAAGTTTGATTATTGTTTCATTATTAGATCAAATGATAACATGTGGGTTAAATGTGGCTCCCACAAGGGTAGAGCTCAACATGCTTTGAAAGAAAAGGAAATTGAGCAACTTGATCAAAGATTTATCTATTATCAATGCATTAAATCAATATGGAATCACACTAGTTGATCAACTTTCATTATCAGATTCAAAAAATGCATCAGGTTCAATCATGCATCTTTTAAACAATAAGGAAGCATTTCAAGTTGTTGTCAAGCCCCTCTCACCATAACCCTATTGGGTAGTCACACATCACATAGGAAAGTGAGTTGTTAGGTCACCCACATATGTGACAGGTGGCTGTCCAATAAAGTTAGAATGAGGAGACTGCACATTTGTTACACATAACAAAGAAAAGAACAATGGTTGAATCAAGGTCATGATACAAGTACAAGGACAAGACCTTTGCAAGAGCTACAGGAGGCAAAGAGGATTAATAGTGTTCATTCATAGGTGTACTTGTGAAAATGAATTAAAAGTGAAGGTCATTATCATTGGAAAGGGGCAGTTCACAATGATCTCATGCAATAGGACAACAACAATGATATATGATATGGGGTGGTAAAGGTTCCAAGGTCTGAATGCAATACCCCCCACAATGCATACCTTGTGACAAAACGATCAAATATACAATGCCTCATGATGATGTACCAGTCACAATGATCTATGTATGACGGGCATAAACATTAAAGTACAACAATAAACAAGGATAAGAAGTCCACAAAATGGAATAATGCTGATATTTCTAATTAAACAGTGGACAAATTTGAACCAAGGTCTCAGAGTCATCTAAAATAAGATAAGTGTTAATGATTAAATCAATGACAAGTATCAAGGAAAATGTTCCATGACAAGTTCAAAAGAATTAGACAAGGTGCAATGATAACGAGTATAGTCATAAGAGATGCACTCAAGATAGTCACCATAGCAGAAAGTACTCACCATGAGAGAGCGGATTTGAGAACATGATAAGGGTTTATGTGCACATGTAGCTCCAATTCCATGAATAAACAAGGAAAAGGCTTTATGGTTCTCTTCAAAACCTGAAAGTATCTGTATGGAAATGCTTTCAAAGCAGTGAGATCTTAAATCAAGGGATTAAGATAGTGTGAAATGTCCACCAAATCATGGGCAATGGACATGGGCATATTACCAAAGGTACAATCCTCTAAGTGGTGGAATCTTCATCATGAAATGAAAAAAGAGGGAGGGACAACATCCTGATTGTTATGGAAATGAAAGGCAATCAAGTGATAATGGGAATCATGATAGTATAGGGACATCAACCCTATTGACAAAACAAGAAAAGCATAATAGACAAGAAAATAAGCAACAGTCACAAGGATGACTATTTGTGGTTTCTAGGAGTTCATTGCATGAATATGGTTGTGTAATGGACTGTGCTAATAGTCATGAAGAGGACATACCATTACAACTTGAATAGAGGATGCAAAATCCCAAAGGTTGAGAACATGTCAAGGACAAATATGACGGTGTGAAGACTTCATGGATAAAGACAACCTTGGGTGAATCAAGAGCAACAAAAACATCAAAGGAACACAAGAAGGAGAGGAACTCAATCATTAGCAATGAACTCAAAAAGAATAGTCACATGTAATTTTTCCTTATTATATCATGATTATCTCTAGATACATATGTTGTTCTTTACAAAAAAAAAACTTCCATTTTGCTTAATTTCCATGGATCTCTTGAGTGTGCATATGAATATGCCAATTAATGTGCCATCAATCCCACCATGTCCTACTTGTGATGGATGCAATATATCCTGACTGGGCAATACTTTAGAAAGGCAGTGAACTATGAGATAGAAAAAGACAATGATTATCAACCAAGCAAGGCTTTCCATGGAGTTTAGTTGGTCTATAAAAACACAAAAAATATCAAGAATGCAGTTCAAGATTGAAACTTTCAATTATGCTCACACTGACATTGAATCATTTTTGCAACAAAATCTGGAGTTTCTTTCAAATAAAAAAAGACCCACTTGTTTTGCAAATATGAAACAGAGCTAAATGCTAAAACTTTCAGCTATAAATGATAATGCAGGTGAGTTATGGACAAACCTTTAAAGGTAGGGAAAAGGTAGTGCCCATAAAGAATGGAAAAGAGTGTTAATTGGCCGAATTCCTATCATGGTGAAGTCAAATCTTTACTACTTGAGCAGTCTTGAAGAAATGTGGAAAAAAAACATGCATTGAAGAGCCACTTAAAGAGGGTGTTTTCTCGTTTGATGTTGGAGGGTATTTCATTATAAAAAGAAATAAAAAGTTATTTATTTCCCAAAAAGAAACAGGGTAATCACTGCATTTTCAGAAAACAATAAATGGCAGGTTGTTCACAATGACTAGAATCATGTTGGGGTTTTTGTTATAAAACATTATTGCATTCTACAGAAGTGAAGTGCATAACAAAAAATGGCAGTATGAAAAGCTTTCTATAGGAATTACAAAAAAAGAAAAGCCATTTATGCATTATGATAGGTTGTGGTGAGCAGTAGCCTTTTCCCTGCAAATATGAAGAACCCACTTGGGGTTTTAATCAAATGGAGGGGTTTTAATCAAATGGAGCAACATTGCTTTCTTTTTACAAGAAAATGAAATAAACTTGAAAAAATCATCTGTATTCTGCTAAAAAATCTGAGCTCTGTGAGAAAATCTAATGACCCATTTGGGTTCTTTACAAACAGTTGAAGAGTTCATCAAAATGTATGCTACAGGAAACCCAAGCAGGGTTTTTTTTTTAAATGTTGAAATAAGACAACAAACCATGAATGCAAGAAGGCCCGGTTTACATAATGAAGGCCGAACCACATTTGGTTCTCTCTTTTCCTATATTCCAGAAACCCATTTGGGTTATTAACATTTATCAATATTTGTGAAGAACAAGAAGGAAATCAAGAGAATATAGAAGGATTTTTGCAAAATAATGCATATAACACCTTGTCTCTGTTCAAGGCTACAAATAGTAAGCTATTATGGCCATAAACAACATAAAATGCACCAAGTCTATAGTGTGAAACATTTCTAAATGATATCACAAATATGTAAAAAAATGAGATACTTTTGATCTTCCATTCGAGCTTTCTTGCTCAATCAAAATAGAAAAAATAGTGAATGAAGGTCGGATGGGAGCTTACCCGAGCTCGAACAAGAATGCACAAAGTTTTTCCATTTAAAACTTCCTCAAAGATTCATGAAACCTCTCATTGATGGCTGTTTGCAATAGAAACAAGCAAAATGGAGGATGAATAAACAGTATGGTCAAGAAAAAGCCCAAAAAATGCTATAGGCCGCGGCCTGTGAGCCCAAAAATGGCCTTCAAGTAAAGATTTTGCAGGGTTATGCCAAGTAAAGCAATTACCTGAGTTTCCATGCTGCTTTTATGCAAAAGAGTGTCAAAAAATTGACTGAGAACTAGTGAAATCATCATTTTTTTGTGTTCTTCCCAAACCCTCATGTTGGCAGACCAAGTTTTCTAGATTCTTCAAAGACCGAATGATGATGTTTTTCATCATTTTGTTGTTTTATCATTAGGGTTTGAATTGTGTCTTTTTGACATTTCGAAGGGATTTTTATCCCTTTTCTTTTAAAAAAAATCAACTCATGTGAAATGTGAAGGGGAGGCCGAAACCTTTATTTCTCCCTTAGGCATTCGTTGCCTTTTCAAATTTCCATTTTATTTAAACTTTGCTAAGTCTCCACATTGCCTCATGTGTTAGCACTTAGGCATTTTATTCCTTAGGGTTGTCCCCCTTCTAATCATTGCTTGGTGTTTTTCAACATACAACAAGGGAGTGTACAACAATGTATTTGTCATGTGACCCTTATGTGATGTTTTGTAATTGTCCAATGCCATGCAAGGTGGAATATGCTTTCCAAGAGACTTGGAGGTCGGCCATATTGGCCAAGTGCTATTGATGACTATATGCCTTTGCAAACCAATGAGTATGACGTGTGGGAAAAATATAGAATATGGTGAGTTAGTGGTCAATACCTTGGAGACTTTTTGTAAACTTTTAACACATCATTGTGCACTGATTTTCAATATTTGGAATATCATGTAAGTGATTTAAAATCACTTTAAGTTGCTGCAAATTGTAATGCATTTTAAAATGGTGGGGCCCTTTAATTTGAGCTTAATTGTAAAGTGATTTGTTAAGTGATGTTTATGAATCACTTAACAAAATCACTATCTTTAATTCTTTAAAAGGCCATGTGTTTTCAAAAGAACACATATTGCATGATGGGGAATGTGGTCAAATGTTGTAATGGGACCAATGATGATTTGCATAAGTGTGGGAAGTGTGAGATGCTGTTTGGACTGATTTTGTGAAGGGGAGGCCAGCTGGAGGCATTTTTTGTCACATTTTTGGGGTGACTATTGACTTGGCATACTTTTCCTTCATGTGGAAGGCATTTTAGAGGGTTCTAAAAGGTTCTTTTGGGTCCTTTTCTATTTTATCCTAGCAGAATCTTCTAGAAACACTTGTGTGGGCTTTTGGTTTCAATTTTGCTTAAGTATCTTCATACTTGGGTTTTGGGGAGTTCTTTCTTTTTCCAGCTAAAGGATAGCTTGCATTTTCTTGGAGTTGTTTTTCATGGAGCTACATTGTAACTCAGACATGCCTATTATACAGTAAGCACTTTGAATTAATAGATTGGAGTATTTTACCTTCTCTCTTCATGTTGTATGGTGTGTCATTAATGGTTGATCAGCCTGTTTTGTGAAAAGTCATTTTCCTTACAAACTTGTCCCATGTTTCATGCATCCATTTGACAGAAAATGCATGTTTATAGGTTATAAACTGTGTTGTTTAATGGTGTTATTGATTGTGAAGTCTATTTTTTCCTTTTGAAAACACTGTTACATACCTCTTTATAAATTATTGATGTGAACTACATTGGAAAGGGAGTTATGTGAGTTGGCTTTGAAATATTGATTTGAATGTGCAAGGTTGTTAGCAAGTCTAGGTTTTTTGGTGTATCACCTTAGTTTCTTTCTGTATTAGGTTTATTTTATGCAATTTCTTACCCTTATCTCAGAGTTTAAAGTAGTTAGGTGGCATCAAAAAGGGGAAGCCAACCCTTATCACTAGAGGTCTACTTTCAAATAGGTCACCCACAACCTGAAAGCAGTCCCATGTTAGTCCAAATCTACTGAGTGCAATTAAAAGCTTAGCAAACAGGGTGCAAATTTGGCTAGCTAACAGGACAAACATGTGTTTCATGATTAATAGAAGAATGTAGATTAGGTAAAGTGATGTCAAGAAAGGTATCAATGTTTGTATTATTTTGCACCAAGATAATCTCATGGATGGGAAAACACTTTCTTGGTTGAAGGCCGACTTATATCACTTTTGATGGTATGGAATGGGGTTCAAGGCAACGACCCAATTTTTTTAGACAAGCCATATTTTTCTATTTCAAAACTAGATTTTTGAAAACAAAACATATTGCTATGTTCCTTTTTTAGGGTAATGCATTAAATTAGGTGAATTAGATCCAAACTAGTGATGCATAGTAGAATGTGGAAGTTTTAGGACATATTACCAGAAAAAGTAACCATATCTGAATAGAGATCACAAAGCAATGTTTTATACAAAAAAATGAGTTGAAACTATCTAGTGAGGGGCACGAGTTCCCTAGACTATAAATCAAGGTTTTTGGAATCTCATAACATGTATAGGTGTGTAATAGTGTATAGATCTTTTTTTGTGAAAACTCAGGTCTGAGAACTGACAGAGTTCAAAAAAATCAATATACCTTAATTTTATGATTAGAGGCACATGAAGACATGAATGATGGATTTTTAAGCATTCAAAGGAGCTGATGGATGAAATTAGCTACACACATGAGTGTCTCTAGGAGGTAGGAGGTAGGAGAAAGCGTTGGTAAAACAAATATGTTAATGAATTGGTGTAAATATGTGTTTAGGTTTATGTTTTTACCAGAAACAAAATGTTCTAAATGCTCTAATTTTTAAAAGTAAACATATAACATTTGCAAATTGGATTGATCCACAATCTTAAAAAAAGAAAATTAGATATGAAATTATGCAATTAGTTTCAATTTTTTTTGCAATTGTGATCTAAATTGAATTCACCAAGGTGTTTAATGTTTCATGAAAAAACAATGGAAATGTTTAATTTTGAAAATGAAAAAAATGCAAATAAATAGCAAGAAATTCAAATAACCTAGGTTTTTGATCAATTTTTAGACTTTATGCTATGTAAATTAGAAAATTGCAAGTGTAGGATATGTCAGGCTCACCAAAATGTAGAGTAAAAAAAGGGATCTAATGATCTAACTAGTAGATTAATTAGGATCAAATATTTTGTTTCCTCCACATTTGAACACAAATAGTTTGATTATTGGCTAGTTGCCTCAAAGGAGAGCCAATTTGCTAGGGTTTGGTCTTTTGAGTTACAAAGAGGAGAAAATTTATGTGTATTTTAATAAGCCTATTTGACATAAACCCTAGATCTAAAAAATGTAATTATCGCATAGATGAAACTAAAAATTTATAGATCAACTATAGATTTGAGAAGTGAGGATAGAGAGGAACCTGCAAGTGAAAATTGAGCTTGAATTTGAGGGTCAAGGGTGAGGGTACCCTTGACCAGAGAAACTAATTTTTAGGATCTTCAAACTTTAGATGATAGGTTACAGTCTACTTTATATTTTCCTATAGTCTTTTGTTGAAAAAACTTCTGGATTTGACTTGCACACATAGACAAAAAGGTTGTGTTGTATAGGTTCTTGTTTAAGTTAAACCCCATTTTGGTGTTTCCACCTCCATGATCAAAAAATGATGATGATAGAGAGGGATCACCTTATATTGAGAAAAGTCCAAATAAACAATAATTATCTATAATAAAAAATGATAATGGATAATGTTACCTTAGGTATGAAATCTATGTCAAAGTGATGTTCACACTATAAGTTGCCACCAAAGGTTGTTTGAGCGATGCTTGAATTTATTGAAGACCTGTAAGACGTTAGTCCACAAAACACAATAGATTATTGTAGCTAGCATGTAGAGGATACCTCATAAATTCATACATCTTCATAATAATAGCATGATTGATCATAATAATGACTTACTCCAAAATTTGCTAGATGTTCAAATGAGAGGATTTTTTTTTTATATATCCATCCCAATTGATCTTTTTGATTATAGTTTGACTTGGGATCCTTTTCAAATGGCCAACAAGGATGACTCCAAAATGGCACCAAAGAATTAAAATAAAGAAGAACCAATAGCTATGAAGAAACCCTAAAAATACCTATCAAAAGTGAAAATAACAAGAAGGAAAATCAAGTTCCACCAAAAACAAGTCATCCTAAAGGTAACAAAATGAATAAAAGATATATTATGAAGCACTTCTTACATGATAAAAGATATATCATGAAGCACTTCTTACATGATAAATAAATAAAGATTAATTTTAACAAAAAGTCATAAGGGTACAGTGAAGGGTTGTCTCTCATGATAAGACTATATATATATATATATATACATACATATATGTATATATGTATAGATTATATGTATATATGTATATACATACATATATACATATATGTCCTACTAAAGTATGGATAAGAAAAAAATAGAAAGATAATGAGAAGGATAAATATATACTTGTGTAAATTGCACTTCACCTATAAAAGATATCACTATGTTCATGAAGAGAAGTAATAATTTAGGGGGAGATAATCATTGCATCATCCATGGAGATGAAAATTTAGAGATAGATTAGTTGATGAAGATTATTTGAGAGAGTTATAGGAAAAGGAGAATGATTCCAATGATGTCAAAAGTATGGCCTTCATCATTTAGCCTCTATGGATAGATAAGGAAGAGTTGAAGATATATAGAGAAAAATGAGATAGCTAAACAAACCCTTGATTTGTTAAATTTAAGATCATCCAAAATTTCCACCCAATAAATATAGAAACAAAAGATAGTGTAGCAGAGAAAGGGGAGCATAAGATAATATTTGACAAGGGGAGAAGTATACTCTTATTGTAGTAGATGTGACTATTGACCAAAAAAATATGAATGGATATTTCCCATGATATATATGTGAAGAAAATTATGTTACATTCTGTTGCCATTAATGTAAAAGGGGGAGAGTTAGAGAAAGGGGGAGAATTATGTTTGTCATTAATGACAAAAGGGGAGATTGTTGGAGTTTATTGTCATTGATGTCAAAAGAGTATGAGAGATTGCTAGAATATTTTCATTGACGTAAAAGGTGAGAAGAGCACTTTGTCAATAGAAGAAATCATATGATGGACAAAGGCCAAATGCCACTAATCGATGTTCAAAGACCAAGTAAAATCAAATTGAGAAGAGTG